>OZ038520.1:4128341-4138341 GCA_964036315.1 Acanthosepion esculentum
ATATATATTATATATATATATATTATATATATATATATATATATGTATGTATATAAAATTTTATTTTATTCAGAAATTATAACATAAACATGTTATAACATCACTACAAAAATAGCCATTTTGTTTCAAGTGATGGTATTGAATGTAGAACCAACATTCAACAACACCACTTGATAAGATACCAGAAGTGTTGAAACAAAATGGCTATTTTTGTAGTGATGTATAACATTTTTACGTTATAATTTTTTATTAAAAAAAATTTGCTCTACTCACTTTTTAAGAATTGTATTTTTGGTTATTGGAATTTATTCCGTATACACCAATTATATAATTGTGTGTGTGTATGCATGTGAATAGCCTGAAGGATGACATTATTGTTGCTTGAATGATTGAATATATTCTGAGTATATTCTCCAGGATTTTTCTTTTTCTTACAACCTGCTAAGCAAATGACATCATTTTGTCAAACCCTGGAGAAATAAGTTTTTTACAACTTTTCTACAATTAGGTTAAACAGAAGATACATAACAAAATATCATTCTATTAAATCTTATAAACTTTTTCATGTTCCTTGGAGATCCCATCAAAGGAAATGCACATTATACTAGCAACATTGTCCATAGCACAAGCTTGATAACCAATTGTCATTAGTATATACCTATTTGCAGAGTTGATCTCTAAACTGTGTCTTAGAAATTTCAGTTGTCTCTTGCTGATTTTAGGAATAAATGTCCTAGTTAGCATTTTCTTTAAAACTTTCTCATTGTTTGTATTTTCTGTCTATGGTATTCTTAGCATCTGTCTGTAGAACCATATTTCTGTTTACGTCAGGTCTTCTCTTTTGTTAGTTAAAATATTTTCTAATTATTTTTACCTTTTTGATTATTGCAAAGATGAGCTTGCAGCTAAACCTGCTTGACAACCATTGTTAATACTTCAAAACTTAGTAATTTGAAGTGGAGTCTAGACACAAATGCAAACAACCCCAGTTAAAGTTCTTAAAATATTTCTGAAATTGTAGGCTTCTTAATTTACTAGAATTCTTAAATCTCTTAGGCTATTAATTTGCATTTATGATAACTTACATGAAAATTTACTGGGCAATCCTATAAAGGCCAAAAGTGTATTTTAGTTAAAAAAAAAATATTAGTCTGATGTTGTTGGCAGTTATTTTACAATCTTCATTAAAAGAAAATTCCTATGGTGAGGTCCTTTATTTATTAGTTGATGTACCTGATAATTCCCGGAAAAGTGGCTGTTATCCCCAGTTCCTGTTCATATATACTTTCTTTGGTTATTTGAAAGTAACAATTCAAAGTAGCACTGAAATGGGCTTTTGTGCATCCACAGAATATCCAACTGCTGCCATTTTTGAAAGGTTTAAAAACAATTCTTTATTAAATTTCTGATATCAGTTTGGTGATTCAAATTGATATCGTCTAATTAAACCACTCTAATTAAAAGTAAAACTTAACAGGGAAGAGTATCTGGCTCATCTCGGTTAAGGACATTTAGATTTTTAAGGATGTCTATTTCCACAGCTATATATATACAGATGGTATAGGATGGGTGTCCTTCAAACAGGGCACAAACAACCACAACCATAATATGCCTTTTTTTTTTTTCTTTTTTTATGAGCTTAGGTAACATTTTAAGATAGGTTCCATTTAAATGTTATTTTATGTTTAAATGACCAAATGGATTGAGCCAATTTCTTTGTATTTAATAAATTTGAACCTGGAAAATTTAATGATGAAAATGGCAAAATTTGAAACAAATTAATTCCATATTAAATTAAATGCTAAACACAGTGAACCATGTGTCTTAGATGAGGCAGCTAGGAGCCCTAGCAGTCACATTATAGATTTTTATAAAAACCAGTTACCATAGTAACAAACTAGATATTAGTTTAACATGTATGCAAAATTTCATCAATATTGATTCACAGGTTTAGGCGGCAATATATATATATATATATATATATATATATATATATATATATATATATATATATACACACACCTGAAGGCATTTGTTTGTATATTTGTTGCTTAATACCCCAAGATTAGCAAAATGAGCACTTCAAAGTTTGCTAAAAGAAAGCTTGTATTCACCACAGGGTCTACTGAAACAAATGTTCTCACCCTCTGTACACTTTTTTTAATTTCACACAGTTAACAACAAAGCAGAAAAGACACCTGTTTGGCATGTTTAATGGTACTTGCCTGTCACTGACATTTTTATTTATTTACTGTTGAGACCCTTAAACACAACCTCTCTAAACTATAGCTACTAACAATCATTCTGTTATTACTTTTAATCTCACTCTTTTTCTTTTATGACTTGAAGACACAAGGCAGAATGTAGGTAAGATGTGACACAAGTCTTTTATAATCCAATCAATTTGAAAATGTTCAAAAGAGGAATAAAGTATATTAGATATGTTGAGACATCAAATCTATGTAGCATGTTCATAGGGAGGGAATCTTGTTTTATTTATTACACTTCTACAAATGCTTGTGAGTGAAACCACTCAAGTGTCTTTCTTGTGAACTCATTGTGAGAGAGAGCTCTTAATTTTAGTCATTACTAAAATCTTAGAAACTTAATAATTTGTGCTTCATATAGCAGAAGTGGAATTTAATTACCAAATTCTTAAGTCTCTTTTTTGGTACTGTTAATTACTTTTACTACAATTGTCACAATTTCTCATATATGGCAATATTAGTTGGTACCCCCCCCCCCCAGACAAATTGTACACATGAGGACTAGTTAGGACTTCATAGAGAAATTGTTATTATGTTGACTGTAGTAAAAATGTTTTATTTTGTTGCAAAAACATTATAGTATGGGTAAGTGAATGTGTCTAAGTTAAATTTAGGACATAACCTTTCTCTCTCTCTCTCTCTCTCTGAAAAATAATTTACCTCATAAATAATTGCCTATTCTGTTTTGACTGTGGAAACACTGAAATGACATATCAGGAATGCTACTTGGTTTCAGTGAGAAAATAAAAGGAAGTGTTTTTCTGCTTCATTGAAATGGAAAAAGTTCTCAATTTCAAATCTTTTCATTTTGTACCCCTTTACTTAAAATAATGAGAATTTATATTTATGATAGTTATTGCAATATTTTGTTAAAGTTGTCAAGCTCAAATGTTTAATGATGTGAGATGGAGTTTCTGTGGATATTTTATTGTTGTAGAACTTGCTATAAGCTTATTCAATCATTAACTTAAAAATTTAGATTGATCAGAATATTAAAATAGAAAAACTGAACTTTTCACAGATCTTTCTAGTAGTATTTATTTTTGTAGCTGAAAACCTATTCTATCCAACATTGTTATTGTTTTCTTGGTATCTGTAGTTTTAAATAAATAGGTCCTACTTAAATATTTTTTCTTTCAGAATTTTTTAGGTTTTCCACAATTTTTGAAAGTTTTTATTTGCTCCCAAACTTTGTTAAACTTGATTGTAATGAGAATATATACATCTCACCACTACCTCCAAAAACTTATTTAAGTGTGTCTCTTCTAGTAGAATTCTGTCCTGCTTTTCTTTCTTTTCTTTTTAAACACTGTACCTATTCAACTTCAGTGACCCTGAGAACAGATCACACTATTCTTTTTTTTTTTTACATTAAAAAAAAAAGTGGAAATTCTGTATTGAAGCAGACATATTTTGTAGTGAAGAGAATTTGCCTTTTCTAGTTTACAAACATAAGCTCATTCTTCATCTTTGCAGCACCCCCTCCATCTCCCCCCCCCCCCCAATTTCCTACTGTCTCTTTCCTACACCACTCTAGCCTTCATTTTGTACCTTACAGACTTGTGCATAGCCATTGTAACAACTGTTTTTACCACTTACAATCATGCCTGTCTCTCTCCATCTTTATCTTGCTGGAGCAAGCTGCTACTTACCAGTAATGGCTAGTTGATAAATAATAATAAAAATATTATTCCTCCTCCGTTCATCCCTGTTACTTATCAACAGACAAGTGTTTGTCTCGTGTTTTTTTTATTTGGATTTGTGAAAGAAATTTGTTTAGATTTACAAACCAACTATTCTTTTTCTTTTTAATTTTACCACTGGATTGTTTTTTTTTCTCTGTATTTTATTTTCTCACTGTTTTTAAATGGTGTTTATTTTATTTTTATTTTTTTAAGATTTTAATTCCTCAGGATATATGCAAAAATAAGAAAAATAAAATGAAAAGTTTACGTGTCTTACTGGCTAAAAGCACTTTTTATTTTACTTTGACGTTTTATTTACTTTTGTCAAATTTGGGGTGCGTCCTTGAAGCCAGGATGTACTCAATGCCAGGAATATGTTAATTCTTTATCTGGTCATAAACAAGTATTAAGTCTTACTAGTAAAGCAGAAAGGCTGCTAAAATTTCTACAACACATATTGAGAAACCAAGGCATGGGAAATTTGACACTCACAGGACATATCCAAGTCAAAAGGGACTGGAGAGACAGTATGCCACCTACCTGACAAACTTTTGTGAATGGATTGCAGAGCAGGGTGAAGAGGGCTCTTAAAAAGGCAGTAATTAGTAAGAGCTATAGGGGATAGGAAGTTCTGAAAGGACATGGCATATGGTGAAAATGTTGTGGTTGTGGGGGGGGGCAATTTAAAATAATCTATAGCATTTGTCCATCCTATCTTTGGCTTTTTTTTTTTTTTTTTTTTTTTTTTATAAAGAAAGTTAAACAAAATAATAGTAATAAAAATATATTTGCTTAAGTCATACAATAGTAAATTGTTATACACTTTGGAAATAAGTTTGTTACATATTTAACCAGCAAAACCTTTTGCTCAATTATGATGAGTTACTCATCCCTAATAACTAAATTGGACTATCAAAAGTGCCATAGTGGTTACTCCATTTGAACAAAACTGAGGAAGAAGGCAGATATTGTAGAAACTTCTCTATCGCCTATGATCTCATGTAGATCATTGAAGAACCCACTCATGTTAACTGATATGACAGGATATCAGGTGAACCCCATTGACCACTTCCTCAGAGCCTGTTCTAAAAGATACCTTGCAGAAGTTTTAACCCACCCACTTCAGATCACTCACTCCTCGGTGTCAAAATTGTTGCCAAACCAAAGGCCTGTTCTATAGAATGATTTTTCACCACATGAAAGCAAACTGGGACAGCTTCAGATCTTACATGGTGGAAGCTCCTCTCTCTCTCTCTCTCTCTCTCTCTTCACACTGCATCCAAATGGGTCCTGAGGTCACATCTCATCTTTGTCAGACAAGGTGAAACTCTTCACCTTGAATTCACCATTAGTTGACAAAGACCCTCCCCTTCTCCACTTACCATGTCTCACTGGTCACACAGTCTCAGTGATATTTTCATTACAGCCTGTAAAGTCTTGAGACTTATGAGAAGCCTTCACTCTAAGAAGATGGCCACTAGTCTGGAGAAAACCCTAGTGGTTGTCCATAAGAATATTAATCTAGAGTTATTCCTGATCTTAACAAAATTATTTAACCACTGCTTGAAGGAGAAATTCTTTCCAAATCAGTGGAAAGTACAAAATGTATGCCTGTTTTTCAAAAATGCAGGTGAGCACTCCTCCCTGTCACAGTATAGACCTATCAGTCATTAACAAACTCTCTGAAGCTATAATCAACAATAAATACAACCTCTTGAGCAACAAGCAGTACAGATTTTGATTTGACTGGTCTGCTGTTGATATCTTAACTGTGATTACTTGATGACAGATACAACTCAAGACTGGTTGTATTAGATGTTTCAAAGACATAAGGTGTGACATAAAGGGTTACTGTTCAAGCTCTCTAGCTATAGAATCACTGGAAGAATCTTAATTCTAATGCCTTTCCTAACAGGTAGGCCCCTGAAAGTAGTTTTTAATGGTTAGTCCTCCAAGTCCCAGGTAATCAACATGGACCCCCCCCCCCCAATGTTAATTTCTCAGTCCAAACCTATTCCTACTATACATAAATAATCTGCCTAAAAGTATAGTCAGATCATTTGTGAATGTCTATGCTGATGATACAATAGTATACAGGTGCATTTCCAAAACCCCCAATAACCACAGCTTGAAAGCCAATCTCTCTTCTGATCTAACAATATGGAGGGGGACTGGCTGGTCATATTCAGTGCCTCAAAAACCAAACTCGTGACCTTCCACAATCATTGATTGGACCCAAGTTTCACCAGTCATGATGAACGGATATTCTCTTAGGGAGGCCCTGTGCCTTCAGTGCCTATTGGGACTTAAACTCAACCCAAACCTCAAGTGAAACTCGTATGTATGATCCATTGGAAAAATGGTTGGTTCCCTGTACTACTCCAGCAAGTACCTGACTCCACCTACTATCCTCTACTTTTTACAAGAGCCAGATCAGGTCAAAAATGGGCTACTGCTACCATATATTGATAGGAGCTTCTCAATCTTCACAACTCACTCTTGATGTCTTGTAGGCAAAACATTTTCTCTGCAACCTCTTTCTCACTAATGAGGCATTGCAAACCTCTCACTGCTGTATTGCTATTTCCATGGTAGTGGAACTACACTCCTTAGTTTCACCAGTTCTAACCTTCATGGCTAAGATTCTACTCCCAATATCTTGTTTCTCTGATGACTACAATCTTAACTTGTTCAAGTCAAGGGTTAACAGTTATCTTCCACATATATCTATATAATCTGTACCTTTTAATCTGTAACCCTCTACCTCAACTGGCCCTTGGGTCTTGTACAGAGTGAACACCATTGCAAAAAGAAAAAAATGTAACATGCTGAGTCTTTTATGACCTTCAGTAAAACAAGAAAATGTTTTTGGATTTTGTGCTTTAGGAAAAAATGAGACTTTAGACATAAAAAATGATAGAATACATTTAATGACTGTCAAAACATTTTGGATTATATTAGTGTTAAATAGATTAGTTAACCACATTGGTAAAAATGTTTGATAATTTTGAGTTATTTTAAATTGTTTTTGTTAGTTTTTTTTTTTAAATTTTGATTCAAAGGTTTTAAGCTAGTTTTCTATGAAGTGATTCTAGCTGTGAAAATCTTTTGGCATTTAAATTTTGTATGTAAATGTTTAAAAATTTATTTTCACTTTTGATAAAAATGGTCAAAAAGTAGATATGAAAGAAAAGCAAAAAGAGGATGTTTAAAAAAAAAGCCAATATCTCTTCACTTAAACACCAAACCTCCTTTATATGAAAGACTTAACTGAGTATGACTGAAAGCAACCTCTGTGCGTGTCTCTACATGTTGGAGTAATGGATAGTGGCTCAGATTGAGGATATATATTTATTATTTTTATTTTTTTTAAAGCATTTCATTTCAAGCCAGGCAGGAGTGCCACTACATATAGTACGGTGGGGGGGGGGTGAGGAAAGGATAAAAAGAACAGGGATTAAGGCATAAAATGTCAATTGACATTACATTTAAATTTTTGAAGGTTATAGTTATCAGGTAAGCAACTAAGAGGGAGGAATTATCCACTGCTGGGAAGTGTGAGAGAAGCTGTTGGAGTGGAAGAAGTGGTTACATTTAACTGTTTTGACAATAAAATGGTGGGACCGAGATGTCAACCTAGTAGCTTGCTTAAACTGATGCAGTCAGGACACCTGTGAAAATAGCTCGTCAGAGCAGAAAATTTTATAGAAAAGACAGAGGGAAGCCATGTTACATTGGTGATAAAGTGACTGGAGTTGAGACCCCATGTCAGGACCAATCACATTGCATATCCATCTTTGGCTTTTGTTGAGAACCTTGAGATGAACAGCAGGGGTATCAGACCATATATGGTAACAGTATTCCATGCATGGCTGAATGGTAGATTTGTAGATGTGAAGGATAGACGCCGACAAGAAAAACCTTCTGGTGCAACACATAGAACCAACTTGCAGTAGATATGGCTATTGATTAAATGTAGTTGTTCCACCTCAGGTCAGTGAAAAAAGTGAGACCAAGAAGGCACAGTGAGGTGCTCTTGTAGAGTTGACCATCAACCATGTTGATAGGAGGCAGAGAAGTTTCTCTCCGGTTAGTAAATGACAGCAGTTTTGTTTTGGATGCATTAAAATTCACAAGTCATTTCCTGCCCCAGTCAACCATAGATTGGAGGTCATTTTTGAGACCAATGGCCAGGTTAACTTTGTCAGCAACGAGATAGAAGTAAATGGTAGTGTTGTCTGCGTCGATGTCTACTTATACTGAATCATACATGTCATTCAGTACAGACAGAAGAAGTGATTCCTATGGGCTATAGCGACAGAAGAAGCAGGTGAGAACCAAGATGATTTAACTTGATGTTTTCTTGCTGGGATGAAAGCCTCAGTGCTTCCTTTTACCCAAATGCACATATTTTTATGGGGGACGATTAAAAACCATGTTCCAAGGGACGTCACAAAAGAAATCATGGAACGAGTCCCAGTCTGCGCGTTGATAACAGAAAGATTTCCTGTTAGTAGGAGGTTCGTAGCTGGAGGGGGAGTGGAAGGAGACGTTAAGACACCACTGCGTGATCAGTTGCCAAAAGGGTAGAGCTGCGTGGCCCAACAAGAATTGGTGATTGGGGTAAAACGGAGATTGAGAAGGGAAGCGTTTAATAGGGAAATGCATAGGAAAGTCAACTGTTTGTGTGAGGGATTGAATAATTGAAAGGTTAAGGGTTTGGATGCCAGTTAGGTCAGTTACGTAGCGTTTAAGCGACATGGTATGGTCACTGAACACGATATTTGCAAATAGATGTAGAGAGATGACTTTATCTATATTATCAGAAATGTTATCGAGTACACAAGAGTCTTGAGAGGAAGGGGAACAGTAGAGAAAGAAGAGATAGCTTACTGAATTAAGGAGAGATAGATGGAGACACATATATGAATGGTCTGGAGATTCCAAGGAGTTCTCTAGCCAGCCTCTCAAAAGTTTGGGCTCCTAACTACCAGTTGGGAAGAGTAACCAGAAAACTGCCAACCTGGTACCCCCAGTATGAAGAGACAGTCGCAAACCAAACACATCACAAGATATTCGTGACAGCACTACTACGAAGGCCAGAGAAAAGGAATGGATTTGGGACCCCCCCCCCCCGGTCCTAAACAGGAAAGGGATGAGCTTCTACTTCTGTTCAAAAGAAGGGGGAAGGAGTAATTGGAGAGCTGAGTTCAAATTCCAGTCTAGTTCCTTACTAGTGTAAAATACCTTTTGTAAAAGATATGAATACATTTCTTCTCTCCCCAGCTATTGGTAAAATAGCAGGACAGACTGGCTCCTATAGCCATGGATGGAAACGGGTCTATAAGGACAACCCTGAATTCAAAATCAATTATGGATTAAATAGTCTCACCAACCCACAATTAGCAAAGTGTGGTGAGTACAGCTACGCTCCTAAAGACCTGTTCAATTAGGGAGTGTGAAGACCCTGGATTTTGATTTGGAGATATAATTATTCTGGGTATACAATCCCAGTATGCAGCGCTGTTGGAAAGTACCTGAAAACCAGACCACAAGTTGGCCGAAGGAGTTTTTATTAAAATTGTGTAGTCAGAATTGTCAGTAGTTGTGCTAGCATGAAGTCACAATTCATTGTGGTCCAGGGTTTGAATATACTGGCCTTGTTCAGACTGTTGACATGACACATTATTTTCTCTCACAGTAAATATGGCCCATTCAGCAATAGTTGTAGTATAAACCATAGGTAGGATATCTGGATGCCTGCAATAGGGATTGGTTAGTTGCCCTAGCAGAACAGCAAATTATTTCCACTCAAGGTTTTTATTGGTATATTGTCTGCTTCGAGATGTGTCCTAGTTGATTTGTTCAGGGTTGTAAACATCTAGGCTTTGCTTTTTGTGGGTGGGGGGTCAAACTGATAAGTCCTCGGGTATAGGAAAAGTGAGTATAATACTGTTTAATAAGTCTCTTCTACAAAAATCTTTCTTATAAATTTTTAGTTTTCAGGTTTTACAGGTAGATTAACTCTTGGTACGATTCTTCACCTGA
>OZ038520.1:4145841-4193341 GCA_964036315.1 Acanthosepion esculentum
GGCCTGAATAAGACGAATATGGAAATATCTCGGACATTCAGGCTGGTAAATGTTATTTAATACTGTTTATTATAAAACAGAGCATTTACTTAAATACTTGTATCTATAAAAGAATGTTACACATAAAAATGTCTTTTTATATATATATATATATATATATATATATATATAATTTACCTAAAAATAAACCATAATTTATATTAAATTTAATCTGCATCAATGTATTTGAGCAGATATTTGTTATGCCCACATGTAACCATCAATTCATTTATCTTGTTTAAGAAGCTAGGCATATTTGATTTAACAAAAACAATTTTTAGCCAGGCATGTTACATTTTATTTTGTTTTTTATTTCTAGATTAGTTATAATATCCCAGATTGATGGTGAGGTGCTATCATTGTCAGAAATATTTGGAGAGGGAAGTGCTGTTTTTGTATTTTATATTACCTAAGGTAATTTGATGATGGTTAAAACAGAATTTCTAAGGATTTTTAGTGGAACCAAAATAATATTTAACATTGTTACCGTCACTCAGTATATAATATTATTGGTCATACATTGGCCGTTTAAGGGACAGATCATATTTTTTGGAAATTGCATTTGTTTTTAGGAATATACTTGGACTGATTTGTGTGAATTCTCTAGAATTTTGTGGTGGTGGTTTGATTTTTTACTGATATATCTATGATTATATAAATCCTTTGGTATATGGTTCGTAATAACCATTAGTCAATAAGGTTACATCAAGAAAGTTGATCACTTTAGCATTGGTGGTAGTAATATTTAACTCATGATCTTTTGAAAAAAAATTTTCACTTCCTTTCTCAATCAGTCTATATTTTCTGGGCTTGTTTTATGGAGGAGAATTGCACTGTCATCTTTATAGTCTGGTGTCAAAAGTAAATCTAATTTGCCACAGTGATAATATTCCAACTAATTCACATGCCTCTACCGAGGCAAATGTTCCCATAGCAATATTAAATTCCGAGTTGCTTCTTCTGGTCCACAGATAACCATTATGAAATAGTATAAGTTTTTGTACCTGCTTTATATTTATTTTGTAACTGCTAAAAGGGCAGTAAATTTTTTTAGTAGATTTACAGAAACTATTAGCAGATCTTGGTGATGGACCGGTAAAAGTCACAAATATTGAATTAGATGAATATACATTCACTCTTCCTTTTTATATTAGTAAACCATTCAAAGGTTTCTATTGTCTTATATGCGAGTGTATAACACACACACACACACACACACACGTGCGCGCACTTTAAAAAGAAATTGGTCACTGAATTGTTTTCCATTTATGATTAGCAAATGTATTTTTCTTTAATGACAATATCACCTGACCCATAAAAATTCATAGAGAATTTTAGAAGATTGAAAATTTTATAAATCATTTTAATTAAAATTTAAAAAAAAAAATTTTTTATAAAAATTCCTTATTCATTGAAAAAAAATTACAAAAGCAATTAAAAACTTTTCTAATGAAATAATTTCTTAGTTTTATTGCAGATTTTCAGTAACTGGGTGTTCTGTTTTACAAAGTAAGAATGATGTAAATTCTCTAGGAACTTCTGGTTATAACTAATATAAAAATTAAAACTGTACAAAAATTAATTTCTTGAAATTTCATAAAATAATGGGAGGGTGCAACAGATTTTTATATATATCTATATATATATATATATATATATATATATATAACAAAACAAATAATTTTGTTAATTTATGAATAAGTCCCGAAAGTTTATTTAAAATTCAGCTTTTTTTTTTTTATAAATCTTTTGCTCTTTCCTCTTAAAGATTTTTACGATAAATCTTTTCTTTTTTTTTTCTTTTTTTAAAGTGTGGGACATTTTTTTTTACATTGTGTATGATCATTTCTTAGTGAATCTTTAGAGGTACCTAAAATTTTTAAACAAATGTAAATTTAGATTCCATTTTTTTCTGTATTATCTATAATTAGACACAAATTCTTTAAATAGAATCATCTGACATCTGTTTTTATAAAATAAAAAGATAATAATAGAAGACAGATCCTTCATGTTCATTATTATTATGTGGACACTAGGCAATCAGGTAGTTAATGTCTATAAACAAAAACTAAAGGAGTTTTTCTTGAGTTTCATTTTTCTTTTCTCTCACAGAAGTTGTATCTTATTAGAATTATACTTGTCTTTATCTTAGTGCAACTGTTATGCCCTGCCAATACCTCATAAATAATGGACTTGTGATCACATGAAAAGACAGAAAAGATGTGTTACTTGATTTCAGTGAGGATATTAAAGAAAAAAAAAAAGGGAAGATAAGTGTTTAATAGCTTTCAGTAAAATGGAAAAAGTTGTCAATTTCAAATATTTTGATTTGTATCCTCTTACTTCTTAATATAAAGACTAGCATTCACATTTATGATTGTCATTCACATTTATGATTGTCATTCATATTTATGATTCATTACAATATTTTGTTAAAGCTCAAATATTTACTGATGGGAATAAGAAAATTTTTATGGATATTTTGTCATAGAACCTGCCATGAGCTTATTCAATCATTAACTTAGGAATTAAAAAATCCAAATAGGAAAACCATAAAATTTTCAGGAGTTTTTCTAGTAAATTAGTAAAAATAGATAAACATAAAGAAGCATCTCTTAAAGTCATATACACTTTTTATATACTCTATTTGTAAATGGCAATTATTTCAATTTTTATCTTTTCTGTCATATTAGTTCTATATAATCTATTTCATTGTTAAAATTATTTACTCAGTTTCTAATTGTCTAAAGTACTGTAGGTGAAACACTCATTGGTAAATGGTCTGAAATCAGAGAGCACCCCACGGCTCCATATTGTGTCCCAGTCTTGTACATGTTTACCTCTGAAACCTCCAAATGTGTTTTCGTTTTTTTGGACCCTGTCGTGGCCTCGGCCAGTTTAAAAATTTACTCTTAAACTGACATTACATTGTCAATCATCAACTATAATAATCGACAGAGCTGGTGCTTACTATCCCAAACCTCTTAACTGTGTGTGTGTGTGTTTGGCAGGGGGGCATACGTACTGGGGAGGGTAGTGTAAAAATGCTAATCTTGGTAGTGCTTATTTTTTTAAATTGTAATTTTCTTTCTTTCTAAACAGTTATTTTAATTGATTTAAAACATCTCAGTAAAATAATTTCTGAGATCATCCCCCTCAAGGGGGATCTCTGACACACACACACACACACACACACACATATATATATATATATATATATATATATATATATATATCCCCAAGAGGGTAGAATCCAGGTAGAACTCGATGTCCAGGACATAGTAAGTATTTGTAGGTCTGATGATTTGGATCGTGATTACGATTCCAATGTAATAAATTCTAACCATGGAATATTAGTGTTTGAGCCTTTTATATTATTATATATATATATATATATATATATATATATACTAGTAGTAATGCTAACCAGAAGTTCATAGCTAATAATTAAAATGTCTAGTCCTTATTTTTACATTTTTAGAAAGATAACCAAGAAAATAATTGCTTAAAAAATAAAAATGTTTAAAAATTTCAACACATAAAAATTTTTCCATAAAACTAAAATGTTAAACAAATTTTTGTTTGTGTTGTGTTGGAATCTTTGTAAAACTTTTTTTTTCAGCAGAGATGTTGGTGATTAATCTTTTATGGAAATGTAAAAATTTGTGACTTGAACATTTTTTTCTTTTTGAGTATAATTTAGTCATGAAAATATTTGGTTTTCACAAAAAGAATAACTTTTTTTTTTTATTTAATTAAAAAACCTATTCATTATAAAAGTAAATAATTTAGGAATATGTACTGAAATTTTCATTTAAATTGGATAATTCCCCGATTTTTGGTAATTTAAAATAAAATGTACTGTCCTTTGTGCCCCAATTTTCCTTTGAGGGTTTGTGGCCCTCAGGTTGAGAAACTGAAATCTACATGATGTAGAGAGGGGCATATCAAAATTTCAATGGGAGTGGGGACCCTAGTGTCTGCCCTAAATTTTCCTTTGATACCTAGATATTATGAATTTAAACACATTACTAGATTGGCAGCTAGGTCTCATCCTTTTACAGTGGAAATGTCTAGATGTAACCATAAGTTTTACATTGTTTCTTTGCTTGCACTTTTAGCTTGTGGAAATCTTTTCTACCTTGCTTTCCAGTCAAGTTTGATCTCCAGAAATTTAAATGCATGCAGTCTTCCATTTCTGTCTCTTTTTTTTAAGTTTTTTTTTTTTCTTTTTCTCTTTCATTATCAAATAAACTCTTATCTTAGTGGCTTGTCTGTCTTCAGGTGAAATGATTATAAAAATGACAGAAGTGGTGAAGGTGAAAGTAACTGAGAAAAACCTGCTTATTGAGGAGAGAGGACCTTAAAGGACCAGGATTCAGGAGGCAGATTGTTTTTCCTAATTGTATTCTTCTCTCTCGAATGTAACTCATAATTGATACAACAATAGTTAATAAAAATGAACATGCTACTGCCCCTTGTCTGAGTGATTGGATTTCTCTGTATCCTTGGAAACAGCGAATTGTGAATTTGTGTGCGTTTAAAACTCAGTAAATTTTAAAAATGTTATTACCAATATTCGCTTGAAGATGAAATCGAACTAATGCTTTTCATTTAATTATAAAATTAAATTTGAAGTTTTTAGCTTCCATTTTTGAAACGGTTATTACTGAGTAGCGAAAAAAAACATTTTACATCAGTTAATTTATAACTATATATATATATATATATATATATATATATCATCCACAGACTGTTTCGTTGTATCACAGCTCCTCAATGTGGCTAGACATCTGATTGCTTCAAGCCAGGATTGAAACCCAACTGATTTGATATCAGTCAGATATCTTACCTCTAGGCCATCCTCGCATGGTGGAAAGAAAGGGAATTTTAACGTTTTTCACTATTTGAAATACGCCAGTGTCTCGGAGAACTCAATTCAATTTACTTGAGTGATACTTAATAGCAGTAGGTGCTACAGTTTTTTAAATCCCCTATTCCGTAGATAGCTCAACCGGATTTCTGGGAGCAAATATATGTATTTGTAATGAGCTTGACAAAACAAAAATTCATACCAAATTTATCTTGATAGCAAACAAGTTAGGACCATTTAGAGTTCATGTGCTATTGAGCCAGGAGCCATGTAAGCTTTAAACAAGTAACAGAATACTAGAAATATGGGGTCATGTAGGTAATCTTGAAATAAAAGAAAGATGATATTAATGCCCTCAATAATTATAACATTCAATCAGGTTAAACATTGTGGAAAAATGACACCGAAGGACAATTTTGATTAGTCATAAGTTTTATTTCAACAGTTAATGCATTTCAACCTTTTGCTATGATTCATAGTACAAAAAAATAAAGCTACTTTTTTTATTTATTTTTATTTTTTATTGTTTTTCAGTATATCAATAAAAAAAAAAAAAATTTATACATACCATGTAAGAACAGCCAGAAGCACAATTTGACAGTAGGATCATAATGGGTCAAATGTCTACCATTCTGAACTTGCCATAAAAAAAGTATCCATTGGCAGTACATGCCTGAAACTTCACTATTGGGATGAGAAATTCAACAAAACAGTTCTTTTCAGTGTAAATAATAGATGTATCTATTTGCTATAGATGTATGTAATTTTGTGAAATTATGCAGTTTTTGACAGGAATGACTAGAAGTAGAAAACTTAGAAGTTTGTTTCATGAAATGAATTTATCCTCTAAACAAATGATCATTGTAAGGCGTTTAAAACGCATTTATCCTCAAACTAAAACAAAACTGAAATGAATAAAAATACATTTATTGGAACTGATGAAAAAGACTTTCTAGACAGTTGGAAATGATCCTCCTGCATTTCCTCTTCTAATGGTGATTTGCAGTCTGGTTTTGTTGATAAGCTTCTGCTATAACCAATATTCCTGGAACATTCCATATCTTATCACTTGAAAGTGGTATTATATCAAAATCCCATCTCAAATGTTCATGCCAAAAATCATCCAACAAAGGCCATCAAAAATAATCCTTTCTGCTTTTTGTTGGAACAAAAATTTTACCTTAAAGCTTTGGGCAGAAATGTAATATCAATGATTTGGTCAGTGTAAAAAAAATTGCAATAATAGTATAGCGCAAAAAAAAAAAAAAAAAAACTGAATGAAATACTTAATTCCAGTACCTTGTCAGTCATTATCAATGAAACATGTATAAAAGAAGGACTGCTGACCAAATACACAATATACATTGTAGATGAATGACAAAGCACTGCAGTTAAACCTTTGATTAATTTTTTTTTCTTGCATTTGTATGAGTATTTTTTTCCCCTGGAGATAGTGTTAAAACTGTCCAAGTGATCTGTGATCTTTCAACTGATCTATTTTATCAAGGATGTTTTTTGTTTAACTGAATGCATTTTTATGTCCCTTTTTGCAGTAGTCTTTTTTCAGTCATCTTAAATGAAACATATATAAAAAAGGGATTGCTGCCAAAATATGCTCTCTTTATCTATCTATCTATATTATATATATTATATATATTAAATAAAAACAAAAACAGACCACTTTAAGGTTCCATGTAATTGAGCTCTCTGGATTTGATCCTCCTTGGGTCTACCCATACGGATTACCTAGTTTTTCATAAACTATATATATATAACCAAATAAGAGGAAGAATAGATGAAGTAAAAATTCACTGATTGTTGCATTTACTTTTAAGAAAGTGCTCAATACAAAGTAGAGCAATATATTATTATTTAGAGATTATAAAAAAAAACATTTTGAAATTGCTACACAAATGTTTTCATGTTTCAATACTATGATTGTACTTTTTCAGTGTGTGTTTGTGTGAGAATATAATCTTTAGCACACTGCATTATTAATATTACTTTCTTTTCCCCTGTATTCTTTTTTCTAAGCAATAACCTTGTTAATTTCACTCAAGTGTTTCCTGTTGTCTTCTCAATGTGCACCATGTGGCCACCTTGGGGGGATATTTTCAGGGGCCACAAGGCCAAGTTTGAGTGGGGCACCTAAAATTTAGGACCACTATATATATATATATATATATATATATATATATATATAGGGTATTTTGTAATTAATAATTATTTAAAATAAAATATTAAATTTATTTAGTTAAATATTAAATTAATCAAATCCATTTTGTTAACATAAATATTTATTAATTGTAATTTTTTCCATCTGATCTAATGTAAAACGTCTGTTTTTAGTTTCCAATTTCTTAAAATTTATAACTCCTAATTTAAAGTTTAAATTAATGTTTTCACCAACTTCTTTTTCATTTGTTAAAAGCTAAATGTCCTGAACAAAGGGCTCCAAGGAAATGACTCCACCCTGTTTTCCTGCAAAGAGGCAATTAATGCATTTAACGAGAAACTAAAGCTGTCCTCATTGAACCTTGGGAGACTGGTGTTTCCTTCCTTAGCAAATATATACATTGAGTTGCTTGATGATGACCTAGCAGTATATGTTAAACATTTGAAGCAGTTGTGTAATGATATGAAAACTCGCTTGCCTGATCTCCTCTAAATGCCAGTGCTGCACTGGTTTGTCGATGCCTTCATTGCGGCTGCATCTGAAGTTGATATCACCCTACAAGAAAGTTTCATTGAACTTGAACACAACAGCTCAAGCCAGGTTCAAGCCTAGAGGATACCAGAAGCTATGGATGAATAAAGACATGCATAAGAATTACCCACTACTCTGGAAAGATATGAAGTTGCTCTTTACTCACTTTGCCCATATCTTATTTGGTTGAGTTTGATTTCAGTCAAATGATGCATCTGCTGTCAAAGACTTGAAATCGCCTTGACATAGAAAAAAAAAAAAAGACAATTTACACCTCTCTGACAACTTTGAAGAAAAACATTAGCAATTTGGCAGCCCTGCACCAGTCACAGGGATCCTATTGAAACCATATGGTAGAGCTGATGGTACCTGTATTTTTAATTTTGTAAATAAATGTGTTTATTCAAATAATATTATTCGTTGATTTACAACTGGAGTTAGTGTTTTAATGCCGTAGTACTATCCAAACTACAACCTTTAATATTAATATTTTCCTAGATGTATTAAATTGAGTGATGGGTCAGGTGAGAGGAGGGGTGGGGGGTTAAGAACTCAAGTTGGCATGAGGGGGCCCATAAAGAACTCGCATTGGATTGAAGGGGGCCACGACCAGAAAAGTTTGACAAACATTGGTGTAGACAACACAAAAATGGCAGTGTTTTTTATTTATTTTATTTTATATTTATTAAGGATATTTCTTTTTATTGTCATAATCTTATTTTTTCTCTGGCTCCCTCTCTTCAACTCTCTATCTCTCTCTCTCTTGTCAATAAAAAAAAATTGTTGTAATACATATATACTATACAAATATACATACACTTGTATGTGCATATGCACTTACATAGGTGTTTTACAAAAATTATAGCTTCTCTTTACACCTGTACTTAAATCTTAATAATACCTGTTCTGTATCTGCTTATTGTGTTTAGACAATTTCTTTTAGATGCCTGAGGTTCATTTGTAATTGCTGTTAGTTTTGGAAAAAAAAATTCATGTTATGTCTATCATCAATTATTGCCTGTGTACTGGATGGTTCCTTGCATAATAAAGCTATAGCCATATACTCCTCACAAGGTGGCTACATTGGTTAACATCTGACTGGTTCATATTTGTCACAAAAAAGTTGATTTTTCTGATAAAACTGAAATATTAGCAAAAGAGACTTAATTGTTAATTATACATTGATACGTTTTTTTCAATGTTGCCTTCGTTTTTTACCTGTGTATAATATTGTGAAAATGATGGAAATAGTAACAAAATCATTCACAATTGTTTGTTAATCCACTAGTTGGTAATCTGAATTTAGGAGATAATGTAATTTCCTTTTTTAAATAAACAAGATATCTTTAAATGAGGCCACATACTTTTTTTATTTTTTATTTTAAATAGTAATCTATAGGAATGTTCACGCTACTGTGAACAGTCTTGTCTTGTGACGCCTTGCTAAATTAGTCCAAACTACAGATGTTCCATAATATCTAGGTTACGTAAAGATATGGACTAGGAATAAGTAGTATCAGAGATTGTATCTTCTGTAACAGATTATATTACACATTGTTTATTGAAGCTACATTTTTTTTGTTTTTGATGATCAACATTTTTGTCTAGGCTTTTTGGTAAACCAGATGTATTTTGAATAAAATGGCAAGAAAAAAAATACTAGATTTGCCAAGTCTTAATAAAGGATTAAAAAGATTACTTATGAAATTGAACTGCATACAATAACACCAGTACCCATTGTAGTCTTCTGAATTTTTTTTTCTAAAATAGTGTACAAGGAAATAAAAATAAAATAAAATATTAGCTACATTTTATCTTACTACCCCAAGCTAAATTATTTTCCATATGCATTTATTTTATAAGCAAATTGTTTTATTCTTCACCATCATCATTGATTTGTTATTTAGTATTTTAAATACTCTGCTGTTTATAAATCTCATTAAAATCTTTTTTTTTTTTTAATTTAGTCTGGTAAAGGTTTCAGCCTTTTGTAGAAAACAAAAACTTGCTTTTATGAGCAAAGCTTTGTATTGCTTAATTATTGTAAATTTTTATTTTTTAAAACGTGGTATTATACTTTAATTTTTATTCACTCTTTTTTGCATTTTTAGTTGTTTTAGGTAAGATGTTTCTGCTAAGTACATTCTGGTCATCATCAGGTGTGTGTGTGTGTGTGTGTGTGTGTGTGTGTGTGTGTGTGTGTGTGTGTGTGTGTGTGTGTGTGTGTCTTTTATTTACATACACACACAATATTCCTGTGAAATTCACATTCTGATTGAGCAGGAATAAGTAAAAACTAGCATCACTCCCACCCTGTTATATTTTGTTCTATATCATTACCTGTAGATAGTTATATTATTTGAAATTTATTTTGCATCAAGCCAAGTCTGGCCTGGCATTAAACTTTTTATAAATCACTTATTTCACTCTCTTGTGAATATAGTACTTTATTGATTTTTAGCTTTTGGTTAATTCATATTTAGTTGAGTGACTTTGTTCTCAGTCAAATCAAGAAAATTTCTCAAAAACTCAATTCTAAACTTTGGTTTGATTTTATATATATATATATATATATATATATAAAAACTTTTAAGAACCTATCTGAATGTTTTATACACATACATAATTGTACCAAATAACAAAAAAAACACTAGTTGAGGACTTTCAACAACAGTAAAAGCTAAAGAGGATAGCACATGTAACTCAGAAAATAACATAATCAAGATATTTACAATTTCTACTACTTCAAACAAAAAGTTAGCAAGGAAGCCCCCATCAATACTAGAAAGAGTGATAAATTACATGATTTGAGAAACCTATTTTTCTGTAAAATTGTTCTAAATTTCAACTGAAAGTTGCACTGAATGGTGAATATTTCTTTAAAAGGGAATTTCTAGTATTACCATTAAAAAGGAGAATGGGTATTACACTTTGATCCCAGTCCAATGACCGCTGAATGAAGAGAAGTGTAACTCTAGTAGCACTGGTTGTCATTCAAGACCAACGTTTCTTTATTAGGAAATGACTGATATTACCATACAGAAAGATTTGAAAATTATAATCTTTGTTTATAGTTAATTTTAAAAATAATAAATAATAAAAATAATTAACAGTAAAGTAAAATGTTTTATTATATTTAAATTATTGACCATTTTGTTATTGTAAAGTATACAAATATTTTTAGTTTCACTGTGATTAAATTAGCATATATTCAATTTGACTTTGCTCTTGTATAACGTTTATATTTGATTTAAATTAGGATTTGAACTTTTGTGCCAAGATTATTTTAAATATAACAGCATGTGTTACTATTTTATTGTACCATCCTGAAGTTTCAATTCTTGTTACTGTTAATAGGTTAACATAGATTATATTTTTAACCCCCACATTGTTGATATAAACACTTGCATATATTAATTTACATATGTTTGCCAGACTGATGAGTAGCAAATATCTTACAAAACAATTTTATTTGTATAAATCATGTAAATTCTTTTTTAAAAGGAAAGCTTGTACCAAGATATATTTTTAATCATTTCATCTCAAGCTAGGTAATAAAGCCACTAAGACATAAGGGGTTACTGTGTTAGAGAATATGAGAAAAAAAATGCTATTAAGAGAGAACATTAAATGAACAAATAAGACAATGGATAATTATTGACATTTTATTTAAATTTTTGAATATCAAAGTTGACTGGGAAACAAGAAGCCGGGAAGAGCTCTACAAGTGAGTAGTGTGATAGAAGAATGTTAGCATAAAACTTAGTTAGATCTAGCCATTTCAACTGTAAAAATAATCCAGACCTTACCACCAATAAACTTTCTGGTATATGCTGGCTATTAGAGCAGGTCAATTTTTGTGACTGCAGTATTGGACTTAATTTGAAAGTTGGGGTTTCATATGATAAATAATGACAAAAAATATTTCTTCCAAACTGTTCCTCTTCTTTTTTTTTTCTTTTAGGAAACCATTTGAAGATTAAATGTAGGTTTAAAATCTTAATATTGGAATTTCATCCTTTTGATCAGTAAAGGCCTTATAGCACAGCCTTACAAAATTTATAATTCTCTGAAGTTTAACAAAATTTATACAGACAAGATGTACATTATTACTAAGTCATTGTGTTATCAAATAAGATCTTCATTTACTTCAAAGGGAAATTATACTGAAAAATTTAGCTATAAATATATAATGTTATACAGTGCAGTAGTTTTAGTGTACTTTTTAGTAAACTATGCAAATTTAAAACAGTATTACATTGTTATATACACTTTTATCTGTTTTTGGTTTTATTAATTGATGATCTATTAAATCTTATTCATTGTGTAGACGTTTTCTTTTTTGTGAACTTTGACAATTTTTTTACAGTTTTTATTTATTGAATATAGTAAAAAAAAAAAAATTTTTTAAATTTCATATTTTGTTTGTGTTGATTCATAATTGGAATTCTGGCTTGAATATATTTTCCATTCAATGTATCTAATACAAAAGATATCAACTTTAGTGGATTTATTCTTGAAATAGTAAAATTTTGAAGTCCGTTTTTAAGCAAAAACCTGCAGGAATTAAGTATTTCTGTACATTTTTTTTTATTTTTTTTATTTTAGACAATGTGTAAAAATCCATGCTCAAAAAAAAAAAGATCTTTTTGGTTTCCCTATGTATCACATGAAACCCCAGCTTTCACACAGTACAGTGTTGATATATGTATAATTTTTTTTCCCCTTAAAGAAAAGAAAAACCAACCTGCCCTACTGTTTAATACTTACTTGAAAGATAATTTAACATAAAATTTAGAATAAAAAAAGTTGAATGTTTTAAATGGCCTCTTATTTTAAGGGTTGACAATTTCCTCCTTTTTATAATTTGTATTGTGAAGACTGAATTGCAAACTGTTTTTCTTGTAATTGTGTAGCAATTCTCAACTATTAACTGTAATTGTACAAGGGTCCTTTGGTATAAACGTGAAATGGTCTTCTGCCTTATTAGAAAATGAATGGGGTTTTAATTTGGTCAATGTAGTGGGTATTCAATACTCCTTCTTTGTCAATGTCCTTTGCCTGAGAATATTTTAAATTAAATCTGATATAGCTACAAGATTGGCTTTTAATGCAAATTTTTCACTAGATGTTTCTTTACAGAATAAGGAATGTTGCATGTACTGAAAAGTCCTTGGCCTGACCAAGAAGGGATTTTTAAAAAGTTACCTTACATTATGAGAAATGAATTGGATGAACTTTTTAGCACCCGCATTGTAATAAATTCTAACCATGAGTTGATTAACAGCTCCACAGTTTATAATTATGATCAATGGCGCCTCCTTGTGGATTGCCAAACAAAATGTGTTTACATTATTAATTTTTGACTTTGTGTTTTTTTTCCCCCAATTTATACTAGGTTTGTATTCAATCTTCCATTATTTATTAATATGAATTGAAAATTTAAAAATCAAATCATTCACAAGATTTGAATCATCATCACCTATCCTTGTTTATACTGGTTACTTTATACTGTTGTCTACAACAACCTGTTTCTGTCACAGCTAAAACCATGTAGGGCACTCTTATAGTAAGTATAAGTAAAATTGTATGCAAGAGTAGGTTAGCTTGAGTCTTTGAAAATATTTTTACAAACTTTCTGAATTTGCAGTCAAAAATAGCTTAATCTAAATGTAAAATTGTTAATGTTGGATTTGAACACTTGAAGGTTGACTGAGAAAAGTGGGCATTGTTAAACAGTTCCACTTAAGTTCTTTTCCCCTCTTCTCAGGAAGAAAGCCAAGGTTTTTCCTGTTTTTGAGCTCGAGCATTGATGCTATGATAGCAGGTCATTGTAATATACGTGAAGTAGTAAGCAAATGCTTTCTAGGAACATTACTTTGGGTAGGAATAAAAACAAAAATTGAAAATCTTGCCCTTTATTCCAAGAAGGATAGGAAAGGAGTTGTTCTATAAAAAGAAGCTATTTTAAGACGGAAAAGGGGGGCTTTTATTTTAAACATTACTGCGCTAATCCTGTCTAACCTGTGTAATTTAACTGGTTGGAGATTTTGGTATGAAATTAAGAGTTATATTTTATTAAATTTGATTATTTTATTAATCGTGATTTTTTAAAAATTTTATTTTTAAGATGGCTCCCTGACTGAAGAACAAAAACAACTTTTCTACTAACTAGTCCCTGTCAAGGATGACAATGGATATAGTAGTTTTATGCAGCTATTATGTAGGAAGTGATGGTTTAGCTAAGTGGTCGCTCACACTCTTTTCTATCAACCATTGTTTGGTTAGTGTAGAAAGACATGCACCATGTTTTTTTTATCTCTCTCTCTCTCTCTCTCTCTATATATATATATATATATATATATATATATATATATATATATATATATATAGTTGGATTAATGTGAGTTTGTGACCTTGGGTTTCATGCTATTTGCGATTGTCAGACAAACTACTGAGAAAAGTGGGCATTGTCTGACGATTGCAAATAGCATGAAACCCAGGATCACAAACTCACATCAATCCAACTATATATGTTAGCTCTATCACTGATATTAAGCGCTTTCCAATAAGTACTGCGCACATATATAAAAAATTGCATATATAATTGAAGCATGTTTGGTTGAATAGTCTAGACCTGTTATGTCTATTTTAATTTCAATCCTCTCAAATTCATGGATCGACTTATTAATGTTGTTATCAAACTCATTAAGGAAGACACCGTAGTTTCTCTCATTCCTTTTATTTCCCCAAGTGCTTTCAATCTGATCCAAGATCATCTTTAGGGGTGAATTGCTAAGTCAAAAAATTAATGTAATTTTGGTAGTTGTGAATTTGTTTGTAAATGTACCTGAAAAACACTGTTAATTCAAAAAATGCATAAACCTAACATCTCTCTGCATCCTATCATATCCCAGATCTCCCCCACTCTGGTTTATCAATTAACCAAAATTATTAACCAATTCATTACACCATGTATATCAAGTGTTTCTAAGATTTGTATTAGTTTGAGAGTTGATTTTAATAATGTATATACTGGGTAAAAAAAAAAAAAAAAAAAAAAAATTATGGAAAAGATAAAAGGATAATAAAAGTTGATTTGAAAAGTTGAAAATACTTAAGAATTTTGTTTGCAAATACAAGCAGAAGAGTTATTTCTGCAATTTTTATTTAAAAGGTTATAGAAAAAACTTGGCTAATGATAATTAGACTGTTTGTGAAGATGAACATGATACTACATTGGATATGACCTGATGGCCGGCTTAGACATTGTAGCGACCTTAATGAAAATAATCTACCAATATAAATTAGAAGACAAGTGTATGTAGAGTAGTGTTTATAGCTACTATTGTTAGTAGTAAATTAATAGACCCTTTTAAAGTTTGTGATTAAAGATAAATGCAGTTATTATTATAAGTTTAACTTATTTTATTTTATTTTATTTTTAAATCTGAGAATATATTCTCACAAAACACTTTCACAGTCTGCAAACTTGACTGTCACTCATTGTTGTCATAACTACGCTTTTTTTTAAGGAACAACCAGGATTAATCTTGCACAAACCAAAGTGGCTCCACCCTGACAGCGGATCCTGTCATTAAGGGTTTGAAGCAAGGTTTTACAAAGCGGGATGCTCTTCTTGACACACATCTCGGACACTCAGCCTCTTTATATTTTATTTATAAATAAAAATTTGTTGCACTTTGTAGAGTAAAGCTTGACACCCCCCAAAAGTTTTCTAAGTATTTTTAATAAGGACATATGTAACCTGAAACTCAAAATATATTGCTTTTAAGTGTGCCAAACTACCCTGGTTTACATTGCAAGCACATGTCAAAGTAGTGAAATTTCCTTCCATTTGAACTGCTGATATCTTGTTTTTCAAGGCTATTTTGATAAAGTTAATATATAAATAAAATTTGTCAGTTTTTTTTTTGTCCCCCCCCCAAATATATATATATATATACAATTTTTTATTTTTTATTTATTTTTTTTCTCATATGTGATGATTAGTTTTTATTCCGTGTTTCTTTGAATTATCACTATTTCAATGAATAAAAAAACTTTTCTCTTTCTCAAAGTTGACAATTACATCATGATGTTTTTCAAGTTAGTTGCACTCCAAGTTGTCTGTTTATACAAATCAAAATGGTCTCATTTTCAAGAAGAAAAAAAAGTGTGTGCTTGTCCATTTGGGGGATGAAGCATAAATTTTGAACTTGTCTTTGACAAAAAGATTTCAAAGTTGAAAACTTTGGACAAAACAACAAAAATCCAACTCTTAAGAAAAATGTAGTGCAATGTCTTATCTTTAATAATAATCAATTGGTTTTATATCTCTGCATTCACACAACTCTAGGCGCATGTGAATCAAAAAGAGTATACTGCATTCATTTGGATCTGATGCATCAAAATTTCTATCACTGGCTGAGTGAATGAACATTGCCAGCCAAATCCCATTTAAAAAAAAAAAAAAAAATCAGACTCAATGGATATTACAGTTTCAATCATTTTCTTATATTTTCTTTAATGGTGTATTTTAAAACTGTATGAAGCAATTATTTATTTTTAAAATAAATTCAAGCTGAACAAAAATAAAACAATTTAATTTTTTTTCAAAACTGTCAGTTCAAATTCCTGTTGCTTCAGTTTTCTTAAAAAAAATATAATATAAAAAAAATAACGGAAATAATAAAGTAGTCTGAGTATATTTTTAGTTATTTAAATTTTGCTTATTTTTGTTTGTCCATAAAAAATTAAAATAGAAATTTTAATAGTCTTTTTTATAAAATATCGCTACAAACTTAGTGAAGAAAATTTTAAAACAGATTTTGAATAATTTAAATGTCTCCATTGAAGTTAAATCTTTCTTTTTCGCTTGATAGGTAACAACCTCGACTTAATCTGTAAAAAAAACAAAATATAAGATTTTAACATTTAAGACATTTAATAACCTTGCCATGATCACTCATCAAATCTCCATTCTTGATGACAAATGACAATAACATTTAAAAGTCTAGTATTTGTCTTTGTTTCAAAGTAAATTAGTAAAATTAAGGAATAACTGGCTGGATTTTGTAAAAAAATAATACTTTTTTTTTGCTTAAAACATTGTTAAAATAACGATTATTTGTGCATGGTAACCCATGAGCTGTCATAATCACAGTCGCCTTCTAATGTTAACTCAGAAATGGTTATTAATTAAACTTTATATTCTTTTTTAATTCTTGAAACATATCTTCATTTAATAGAAAAATCCCTTATTGGAGGAATTTCAGAATTGCAATGAAAAATTACATGTATTTATTAAATATTCAATATAGATTTTTTTATGTCAAAAGTGAAAGAAAATATTTTAAATTATGCAAGCTCCAACTCTCAGTGAAAATATTTTTTGAGTTTTAAGTTATTTTTTTGGTAAGGTTCATGACAAACTTTCAGTATGTTTTATTGTTGAATTTGAATAGATGTATATTTTTTTGCCTCAAGTAACATCTTCAGGCATTTTTCTTTCATGTAAGTTTAAGTTTTCTTATACTCAAAATTTCAAAATATAAAATGTGGTAACAATATTTGAAAGTTGGAGTGAAACTGGCAAAAGGAAAAAAGACAACATGCATCACTTTGCCATCAATCAACTTCAAACATGCTCAAGCCCAACCAGACTACAACTTGGCTGGAAACGGTCAGCAATTGAGTGACAATTGGTTCTTGGCATTTTAAGAGAGCATGCAAAACATTTGCAAGAAAGACATAAGCAACAAGTAGTAAAACTTCATTTACAAGAAAGGGTTGCTAAAAATGAGGCAAAAGGAAATATAGTGCCAAGATACTGTTAATAGAGAATCGTTCATTCAGCAAACATGATGGTCCTGTGAAGTCTATTAAAGATGGTACAACCAGCAGCAGCAGCAGTTGGGAAGCACTGAAAGATCAACTTGGGTAGCTGAAGGTTCTCTTAGGTATCAAAATCAACACCAGTGAAAGCAAATCTCATCTGGAAACTGCTCTTGGCAACTACTTGACAGGAAAATCAGTTAATTCATTTCCTCCTCAAAAGAAAGACAAAGGAAAAGTCACTCAGTGATTTTGAGTATTTAAACAACTCTATCAGTTGTGATGAAGAACCACCTCAGGTGACCTTCAGTTATGAATGGCAAGGCCAGTAAGTTGTATTATATTATGACTCCAACTTTTATATTGGTCAAGTTGTTGATACTGCATCTCCATTCAGTGCTGTGTTAAAGTTTTTAGCTTCAACAAAGAGCAGAAATGATTATTTCTGATGGTCTTTTTCAGATGGAGTGGAATCAATATTTGTCTTCACATGAGAGTGATAGTTGGATATGGAGTGTTCCAAAAATATTTAAGTAAATGCTCACTTTATAATAAACAATACTGACTACATTTATCAGTCTAAATGTCCAAGAAATTTCATAGAAATGCTACATGGAACTGTCATTTGGTCTGACATGCTACATAGGAAGCATCTGGTTAGCTAAGTTAAATTACTGTTTTTATACAACAAATTTCCCATGATACTGGTTCGATTCCTATCGGAGAACACATTTTCTATGAAAATTCTTGGACATTCATGCCAATAAATGTAAATATTGTTTATTATAAACAGAGCATTTACTTAAATTATTAGTGTCTATAAAAAATAATCTATAAACAGAAATATATATATGTGTGTGAGTGAAAGGGATGGTATGTAGAAGTGGATTTATACATTTCCTTTGGGGCATTTGTGTCATAGACATGGGTAAGCAGTCATAGTTAGAATTTTAATTTAATTCAATGTATCATTCATTTGTAATTGTTTTAAATTAAGGCACTTTGTGAAAACCATTGAGTGGAACAGTATAATCCCATAAATGGTGTATGAATTGTTAATTGGGTCAAGTAATCTCTTTATATCAAGGTCAAATTTGACCTGCTTATCAAACAAAAAAAAAATTTTGGATGTGTTTGAAGTTATTAATTTAATTTTTTTCTGTTTTCTGCCTGTCTTTTCAAGAATTATAAAAAATTTTAAATATTAGTTTTTTAAAAATTTTTTTTTTATTATAACCCTAACTTTATTTTATTTTGTAGGAATTCTGAGAAAAGAAGAGAAAAGTCCAGAGATGCTGCTCGTCAGCGAAGAACACAAGAAACAAATGTTTTTACAGAATTGGCCAAGAACCTCCCACTTCCTGAAAGCAAATCCTCTCAACTTGATAAAGCATCAATTATGCGTTTGACTTTAGCAACCTTGAAACAGACTCAAATCAGATCTTTAAGTAAGAAAACTTTTTTTAAAACACTTTTTGTTATGTTGTGCTTCAGTTCTGATCAGTTATTGACATCTTATTAAGTTAATGTTGTCTGTTTTTTTTTTTTTTTTTTTTTCAAAGTTTACAATATGTTCTTCAAAAGTGTGTAAATGTTCATTAAAAAATTCTTAGTGAAAAAAGAAAAAAATTGCATATACTTGTGAAAGATTACTTAACAAACATCTCTTCTTGATCTTTCATAAAAATTTTGCCCCCCCCCCCCAATTTAGTAAGTATAGATTAATTAAAGTACTTAACCATCAACTTTCAGGCCATATTATGTACATGCAATATCTACTGTTAAAAACAAGGTAATAGCAGATCAAATAGGTTTGGGTTAAATGGTTGTTTATTTTAAGTTTGATAGTTTATTCATACTAAATAAATTTTTATATACCATCTCTTGTACAACTTGAATCTTACAAATGAGAATTTTTAGTACCTATGCTAACCACACTAGTTGGACCCTTTCACATCCTATGGCATATTCTTGCAATTAATATATTTATTCCTTTTTATTGTACATTTTAATACTATATAGTCATTATTTACAATTATAATAGCTAAAACTATTTATATAAATTTAATAAAAAATGTTTGCTCTTCTTAAATTTCACAAAGTAAAATTTATTTACATTTTTGTCTTAGCTTTTGTCCTTGGAAATGTAAAATATATCAAATAGTACATGGTTTAATACTGGTTTTTATATATATATATATATATATAATCTGGTGGAGAAATTTGGGTTTGCCAAATCTGCTGTCATAGAACAATTCTTTTATTAATAAATCAATAAGTAGTAAGTTAACCTGTGACAGTAATGGTTATTATTTTTTCCTACTATCTAAAGCTGTATGCATTAAATACAGTTACTCTGGAGGCAACAAAAGTGTCTTTCTGTAGAAGGATGCTGAGAATAAAGTGGATGGTGTGCGTAAGTCATATGGAAACAAGACCCATACTCAAAAAAATCAGATTGCTGAAATTTCTAAGATACACAAGGAGAAAGGAAGGCTTGGAAAATTTGATACTTAGAGGACACATTGAAGGGAAAACACAGGGGAAGCAGTGAGCCACCTACCTGATGAACTTATGTGGAGAGTGGGGAATTATGGCAAAAAGACAAACGTTATAAATGGGAAGTTGTGGAGAGCTATGATCACTATGTTCCTGAAGGAACAAGACGTATAGAGGAAGGTTGTTGATAATGATTTGTTTATATTAGATTAACGGTGAATATTGTTGCTTTTGTTTACTGAGAAATATTAGATTAGTATTAACCTAATTTCTATAAAAGTTCCAACTTCTAGCAAGGTCAAAGATAGTAGTTCAGATGATAAAAATATGAATCAGTTGTGAACAGTAATTTTATCATGTGACTTTATTATCTTGTTTTATTTTATTTTATCTTGCTTTTCATTTGCTCTTGCTCTCATTGTCTCTTTGTAAATTTTTTGTTTTGTTTTGAAATGATGGAAATACAGTAGTAAAGATCAAAATGACATTTGAACCCACAACAAGTACAAGGAATACACACATTGTTACATAATAATAAAACACCAATTAATGTCTATTATTGTGGACTTCAGTTTTTATCTGTTTTGAGTTTCATGGGGATTCCTTTTTTATAAAATACCTTCTCACTCTACTAGAAGAGAATTTTAGAATTCTTTATTTTTGAAGTATTTACAAAGTTGCCACATGCAGATTTTGGAATCTTGTATGTCAAGACCTTATCAAATTCCAAATAATATGTATTTAAATACCTATTTATTTTCCTTTCATAAAATTTACAATATATGTACAATATATAACTTTTATACACTGCCATTTGCAGTGACAAAGAAAAATGCTTAATAGTTTGCAAAAGGTAAAACAATGCTGTAAATTGCCAAACAGATCAGTGGGTACCATGGAACTGTTCTTTGAAGGCCCTGGGTGATTCTAATAAAAGTCTGATAAAACAAGTTGAATTAATATCAAGAAAGGAGTTATAAAAAATTCATCTGTCAATTTTTAAGTGTTTTATCAGGAAGGAATTGTTAAAAAGCACAAGATATTTGGTTTTAAAGTGAAAAAACTGATTTTTCCACGAAATCCATCTGCAAAATCAAATGAATAGACAAAAGAATAAACAGATTTTTTTTTTTTTTCTTAATATTTAGTGCCATTGCTCAAGAAGCTAAATATTGTCCAAGAGTTTCATGTACAGCATTGTTCCTTTACTTTTAGTTAGGTACCTCCACAGATTTGCAAGATTTAAGGTTTAAAATGAATTTAAAAAAATGAAAAATCTTTCTTGAAGCTTTTATTTTATTTTTTGTTTTAATTTTTTTTTTTTCACGACAATAGTGTCCTTAATATATTTTATTTAGAAAAGCTCTTAATTGCTTTCATAATTAATGTCTTAGTTTTATTGCTTTTTCATTTTACAATTCAGAGTAGACTTTTGGTAAATAGTGTTTCTGTTTTACAAAAAAAATTTGATTTAAATTCTTCAAGGTGTCCTGCTTTTAACTAATATAAATATGAAGGGGGTGTCATTTTAGTTTCTTGAAATTTCATAAAATTAAGGGATTAAAAAAAAAAAATATTTAAAAAATAATTTTATTTCTTTGGGATGAATAAGTATTGAAAAATTTGACATTTGCAAGAATTTCCTTTTTTTTTTTTTTTTTTCTTACTGCAAAAAAGATTCTAAAATTTCTTATCTTTTCCAAACTATGAAGGCTTGAAACAAAAATGCACTGGTTTGTTCACCCAACTTTAATTTGATTGAAAACTTACAGACCACTTACTTTGGGAGATATTTACACTTTTTTTTTGTAAATGTTAATTTTCAAGAAAGGATGTACTTATCCTGGCTCCTAATGCTGCCTGTTTCGTATGTTGAAGTATAAAACTCCTCGCAAAACCAATAGATGAATGACTTGGAAAACTGATTTCAGAACATGAAGTACACATTTCACATTAATATTGTTTTTACAGCTTTAATGACATTGTTTTAAATTGTTTTTCCAAAACATGTCTTTGTAAACTTTATACACACTCTGTAATTATTTTTAATTAGAATAATGTTTAATATTTCTGAGATGAGGTATTGTAACTATTTACATTGTTCAGACTGTTATTCTCATCTTTGTCATATTCGTGACATTTCAGCTGTTGTATGCTCTCGCCTTCTTTGGTTGATATATGTTGGTACTAGAACAATCTACCTCCATAGATTAAATAAAGGATTCGTTTCAAAATTCCAATGTACATCACCTGAAGGTTGGAATGTACAATGGCCAAAATGTTGTGAATAAGACAATGAAGAGGATAACAGTCCAAACAATGTTTCTTAGAATTTCAGTAATCTGGCAAATATGAACTTGGAGGAAATTCAGTAAAATTCATAAAAAATGTTACATTATAGGAGCAATGTTTTGGCTTCTTTAATTTGTACATCTGATCTTAAATAATATATTATCCATGTTTTGTTTTTTAAATATATTTTTGTTTATAATTTCCATCACAATCATTGGGTATATTTTATGATGAAATAAATATCTAGGCACTTCAGAAAACAAATCAAAGGAAGACTATAAAAATTTCAATGTACATGGTTATATAAGAAAAGCCATTATATTGTGGCCCAAATTAATACTATTCAAGCAACAAATGAAGAGATAAAACACAAAACAGAATATAAACTTTACCAGAAAGAATACAAGAATAGGCATGATCTGGTGAGACACCTGGAAAAGGAGTGACTATATTTTAACAATACAGACCAATGGTGTATACACAGACTAAGATTTAAACTAGAGAATGAAACCAATTTTCTGGGACTTTGAGATTCAAACAGATCACCAGTCCAGGAGACTGGATGTGATAGGAGTAAACAAGATTGTCAGATTGGATTTTAATGTTCAGGCAAAGCAAAAGAGAAGATACAAAACAAACTTAAAAAAATGTGTGTCTTGACTCTTGCTTAGAGAACTTAGAAATGTGTGTGGAAAATGATGGTCACATTTGGACTAATTCTTTTTGGGACACTGAAAATGGTCCCAAAGATACTGGATGGGTGGGGGTATGGCTAGAAGAAATGGAAATTTGAGGAATTGTTGGAACCATCGAGACAATGACATTTTTGAAAACCTCTAGAATACTGTGAAGAGTGTTAGAATATTGAGGAGATTTGCTGTCACTTAATCTCTAATGTAAACCACCAGTTATTATTGGTGTGAACACAGAATTGTACACTGAGAAAGGATTGTGAAATGAGCTATCCAAATCGGGATGAAACGAATCGATGTGAAGTCTAATCACACATTTATATTGACAATGTGCACGGCATTTGTGAGAATCATTAAATGTTAATAGAAAGTAAATCTAGAGATTTGCACCACTTTTTTTTTTTTTTTTTTTTTTTTTGTCCAGTGTGTGTGTGTGTGTGTGTGTGTGAAACAAAATCAGCCAATGAAAGTGAGCAGGGATACTCTGAAGGAAACTTTGACTTCTTTTCCATCAGCATTAGGAATGTTAGTTGCATTGCATGTATCTTTTTATAATTGTTCAGTGATTATGTACATTTGCAGCTCATAATTGTACAAGGTCTTGTAGCATAAAGCTATCCTCATGAGAAGATGTTTTAATCTGGTGAATGTCATAGATATTCAATATTGCCTCTTCATCCAATCTATCAGTACATAATTATAGAAGTGTATTGGTCTTGATGGCAACCACATAAAAAAAAAAAAAAAATTCTGTTCATGTTGAATTTAAATAAATCAGTATTACCTCTTCATCCAATCCATCAATTACACAAATGCTAATGGATCTTGAGATTCAAACTTTATTTTGAAGGCAACCCCATCAATACACAGTCTGTTATAGTGTTAAATCTAATCAATGTCACGGTTATTCAGCATTGTCTTTTATCTGAATCATTGCTTGCTTAGAAATTTTAAGAGCTGATATCATTGAAAATACTTAAGTCTTGTTGAAATTTCCTGAAATAAAGACTCTCTGGTCTAACTGCTCTTTGAACCATGTGTCTATTTTTTTTTCCTTTAAGAGGATGTCTTTTGTATTCAAGCATGTGTATTAATAGTTATAAAATTCTGTTGGACATGAATATTAGATTTTGACAGATGATAATTTGACAATTGTGTTCGTTGCATAGTTTGGGGCTTTAATTCTAACAATAGAGGACAGTACTTACACTATTTATATTTGAACTATTGTCCTCATCTTTGTTGTTCTTATCACAACATTTCATCTCTCCAGAATTCTGTCCTGAGAATGACATTAAACTGCATCCAACAGCAAGGCCTCTGATCAGGAGGTTTTGAGGAAGCGTGGAACCACCTCTTAATTGCTGGTGTTCCCAGGTCTACCCTGACTCGGGTGGTAGCACCTGTTGGGGGTCCCAACTATGAGAAAATAGTGAACTTCCAGGTCTTTTCCAGCACATTGAAACAATGATGTTGCCAACTATACTTTTTTGAAACAATGATGTTGCCAACTATACCTTTTTGAAACAATGATGTTGTCAGCTATATACCTTTTTGAAACAATGATGTTGCCAGCTATATACCTTTTTGAAATGATGATGTTGCCAACTATACCTTTTTTGAAACGATGATGTTGCCAGCTATACGTTTTTGAAACGATGATGTTGCCAGCTATACGTTTTTGAAACGATGATGTTGCCAGCTATACGTTTTTGAAACGATGATGTTGCCAGCGTTATCCTTAAATTATGTTTGCAAAGTATATATATTTAGTAAATATGTGGAAACTGGATCTGGCATTAAATAACCCATAGTGGTTGATATGCCATAAAACCCCAAACAACCAACCAATCTCCAGAATTCCTCTTGTATATATTGATCTGGGTAACTTACAGGGAATTCTGAAATGTATCCTTTATTTAATCTACAAGAGTAGACTGTTCTTATTCCACTGCTCATGTCTACAGATATCATGTTTAGTTATTTTATCTAGTACTGTTCAGTTATTGATTGCATATGGACAATGGTCTGGTGGGTAAAAGCATTGGTCTGTGAATTTGGTGACATAATGATTACAAGTTCAATCCCTGGGTCAAGAAAACAGATGCACAATAACTTAATCATACTAAATAAAAATAACAAGTAGATGATATTCATAGACATGGGCAGTGGAACAAGAACCGTTTACTCCTGTAGATTATTTAAGAACTATTTACTTCTGTAGATTAAATAATCTACAGGAGTAAATGATTCTCGCTCCACTGCCCATGTCTAGGAATATCATCTAGTTATTGATCACATATGGGCAATGGTCTAGTGGGTAAAAGCATTGGTCTGTGAATTTGGTGACATAGTGGTTGAGAGTTCAATCCCTGGCCAAAACAGGTGGGTATAGATTAAATAAAAGGTTCAGTTCAGAATTCCCTGTAGGTTACCCAGTTTGATAGACACTTGAGGAAGGCCAGAGGGCACAATAGCCAAAACATTGTGATAACAACAACAAAGATAAGGACAATAGTCCGAATATAAATAATGTAAATACTGATAACTCCTCATCCTAGAAATTTAGACAAAAACTAGGACAGTGTTTCAAAAAGCTGAAATTAACACATTTTCACGTGTTAGCCAATAGTAAAAGAAATAAGAATTATATAAAGTTTGAAAGCAAAAACTTGATTATTAAAATGAATTTTTTTATCTTACTTTTTATCTTAGTTTTCGTGTTAGAAGTTATTAGCTTCTATTGATGTTCAGTAGCGAATATCAGTACTACTTTTTTTTTTTTTTTTTTACTGTTTACAATTGTAGCAATGGTAACAAAGATACCATAAACATTTTAACCTCTCAACAATGTTTATTAACTTATAAGTTCTTACAAAAACATGGTTCTATCTTATGTCTGTCTTTATTGCCATAATAAAAATTTGAATAGATAAATTTATGGTTAGTTGGATACTTGTTAGGAAATTATTCAGTTCTGGTATATAAAAATTTATATACAGAGTTTAACAGAAACACCTCCCACATAATGGTAAGACATTTGCTAGATGAAGACACTATTGCCACTAATGTCTTACCATTATGTGGGATGTATGTATGCCATACACTGCATCATTTTCTCACATACTTCATCATTTTAATTTCTTCTCTCACCTCAATATTTAAGGGTTGTTTTGTTTTTTTTTTGTTTTTTGTTTCTGTTTCTTTTTTTTTTTTACTCCAAATAATAACTCAATAAATATATACTTAAAATCTATGATCTCCCCTTGCAACTAAAGACCTCCATTTAGACTTTCTGTAAGGATTCTTTAAAACACTGTCTGCTAGTTCAACTTGTTTGTTTTAATTTTTTTCCTGAAACATGGTAATTATTAGTGATAGAATTTTCTGTCTAATTGGTCATTTGAGTGATTTGAGAATAGTAGGCACAGTGGAGTAAGGGATAGTGGCTTGGATTGATGAATCTGAGAGCCGAGTTCAAATTTCAGTTGAGTCCATTACATTCACTTATGTGCTGATATCCTTGGGATCCTCTTCTTCTCCCCCCAACTATGGGTAAATAGCAGGATAGACCAGGTTCTGTAGCCTTGGATGGCAACCTACTGTGGGGAAAAATCTGCCTCATCAGTCATGTATCCTACGCGTGTTTCATGCATGGCACATAACTGACTGACAGGTTTGTTAGTGTGTACACACCTTGCAAAATAACTCACATTTATTACAAATCTATGGAACTTGAATTGTTATTTATATAACCTTGCTTCAATTCACACAAGTGTTTGATTCTAGAGTTTGCATAATGATAAATTTCAACATGATAATATTGTTTGTAATTATAATTCTATAAATTCAAGTATTTTGCCTGCATTCCAATTGACCTGAAATTATCTTTGTATCTCCAAAGTGGTCTTCCAACATTACACTGGCCATCATGGAGCTGACTGTACTTTAGGGTTTCTGGAAGTCTATGATCAGGCATTTATATAACATAAGTCATCTGTCTTGAGATTGTATCAAACATGACTTCTATGCTTTGCATCCCATATTTAGCAAACAAATTTATATTAGAGATTTCTTTCTTTTAACACACATATATAATATAATCTTTTTATGTATACCTATATAAACTATACAAGCTTCTTAAACAAGATCAACTTGTTATTATGCATTCTGTATGGTGTCTATGATTCTGTTGTATATAATAGAGGTCAATACAACTACTGCACAGTAAACAGAAGTATATAATTTTATTTCTTGGAATGCATTTCTTTAAAATAAAAACTAATTTAGGTGCATTCACTAAGGAGGGATCCATGATTCGATGCATACAATGTTGATGTGACTATGGTACAGTAAACAGATTTTCTTTTTCTTTTTTCTTTCAAGTTTGGGCTTCTTTCATTCCATAGTTTTGAAGAGTTTACTATAAACCATCTGTAACCATAACTAATCTGTTGATGATTTTGTCATCTAGCAAAGCTCTTGATTTTTTATTTCCTAACTATGAAAAGGATTTCACAAAATTCAATGACTTGTCATCAACTTGGTCATAACTTGGCATTATCCTGTATTCTGGTTTAAGCATTTTCATACCTTTTTGGTTTAGTTTTGTTTAGGGTTGACCTGTTTTCTTCATGCTTATCATTAGACCAAAACCTTTGCAGCTAAATTGAATGGGTTTTTTGAAGAGAAGTTTCGATAAGCACAGCATCATCAGTGTACTAGAGCCCCAGGATCATTTTGGTCAGGATGAGAACTTTGACATTGAATCTTTGGTGATTGAAGACACTCAGCTGTTCTGAATTCAAACTGTTCACTCTCATTATAGTCTTTGACAGCATACTCCAGCATGACAGAAGTATAACACAAGCAGAATTAGGAGCCGTGACACCAACTTACTTTGCTCTATTTCACAAGAAAAAGTTCAGATAAATTTCCATCTGATCTTACATTGGCTTATATCATGAAAAGATATAACTTTCAACATATCTGGGATTCTAATCTTAATACCTTGCAAAGGGCACTCCTATGTATGTGTCAAATCAATAAAAAACATTGGGGGGTTTGTTTTTTTTTTGCTTTTTTTTTCTAAAACATCTTTTTAGCAACATGCCTATATCACATCAATAGTTCCCCCTATCAAATTTGAAAACACTGAGATTCAGATTAAATTTTGTTCACAAGATGGATAATAATTCTGTTATGAATAGCATTAGTAATAGTCTTTTCAGCAACAGAGTAGATATTCCTCTGTGATTGCCATATAATTCTTTTTCCTTGCTTAAAAAGATGGGTTTTATGGCCATACCACAAGTTCACAGTTGATCACCAAAATTAAGTAATGTCAAACCTGGTCAGTACCTGACAGATGACCACTTTGGAATACCAAGTGCTGTAACTGTGGATATGCTAGTGCTATAATGGATAGCATCTTGGAATTGAGTTAGATTTTTATATTCATTTAAGTGCAATTACTCTTATGAAAGATCTCAAGCCACCTGTTCTTGTCCCATTTATGGGTTAAATAGTAAGATTTGTCAGTAAATCATTATCTCCCCCTAAAATATGTTATGGCTTTAAATAACCTGCAAAAGGTTAATCTGTAAAAAAGATTTATCAAATTAAAAAGATGTGATTGGTAGCTTTTTGAATTCTTGTGAAGCATTGCCTATTTTTTTAAATCAAAATAAATATGTCTAGAGTAGCTTTTTTTTATTTTTAAATTTTTAAAAATACATAGCTGTATATAACTATGAGATAGATTGTTAATAATTTTAAACTAAAAAAAAAAAAATTAATGTTTTTAAAATGAACGTAAGCAAATAAATAAAAAAACAATGCATTGATGTTTTCTAAGGTTTTATCCAAGATGCATAGTTTTCAAAATGCTGATATGATTCGATAGTGTGTCATCAAATTAATTGAAGTTGTCACTTTTTAAAGATAGTTTCTTTTCTTTGCTTTAGTTTAACAGGTGTGAACACAAAAGTCAAATGGAAATCACTTAACTATGTCATAACCAAGATAATCTTATGAATCATTCTTCCAACTGTTCGTTCTGATCATTTGTGGTAACAGTTTGTTTATACAATTATAGCATTTCACCTCCCCCACAAACCTTATATCCTGTATATTGTACTGGAAATTTATTTATCTCTATGGAGATTAACAAAAACAATTTTATTTTCTATCTGTTGGGTAAAAAAAGAATTATAAAACTTTACAGTGGGGGGGGGGGGAGCAAGGGAATGAATGTATAAAGTGAATAAGTTGTAGCTTTTAGTTTTGTGTGTGTGTGTGTGTGTGTGTGTGTGTGTGAAGCATATTCTAACAAAAAGTACTAACAAATGGGATTTTGAAACTAGCTAAAATAGTTTCTTTTTCACACGCATAAACACAAGTTTAACTACTAAAATCTTCTTTCTTTTTTTCTACTGAATTCCGGGAATCTAAGAAAGGAAAATCTATTTTACATAACTATAGCAAGTGTCAAGTAGCTATTGATATATATATATATATATATATGTTTTTAATATTTTTAAGTGAAGTATGAATAATTGCTAAATGGACCTTTTTAACTTTTATTTTGACACTGGGCTGATATACCTGTTTTTCTACATACCAAAAAAACACAATTATTTTTAGGTATAGGACTGGTAATCTATTTACATTATTCGGACTATTGTCCTCATCTTTGTTGCCATATTTATTATAGCGTTTCGGCCGTTGTATGGTCCAGCCTTCTTCAGGTGGTTGGAATGTTGAACTGAACCCTTTATTTCATTCACTGGGGTAGACTGTTCTGGTTCCACATGCCATGTTTAATGGATGTCAGTTATCTCCTGCTAATTCCCCTCTCCAAGTTCTCCACTGCCTTAACCGGGTATTGAACTCGGACTCTTTGGATCCTGTCACTAGATCTAACCAATGCCGTTATCCACTGTGCTATGTATCCTTGAGGAAATATAGACACTGGTAATCTCTCAATAATTCAAAGCTTAAATGAGGGTTTTAATCTGGTTACCAAATGAATGAATTTATTGGTAATGGTTTGAAATGTAGTGTTTTGATATTATTTTTAACTGGGCAAATAGAAAAAAGCATTACCACACAAATAATATTCACTTTATAGCCTTTCTCTTTAAGCCCAACACTTTATATATAACAGGAGATGTTGAAAAGTTCTTAGCTCAACTCATTTACAAAAATAACCAAACATCAGATTTATTTTGGAACCCTACCTTCATCAGGTTGAGATCATTTCAGCACTCATTTTTAAGTTCTGGATTTGTTGAGAGAGAAAAAAAATTTATTGGAACAACAGCTGGTTATGGTTTTATATATATAGTAAATATTTGTTAAATGAGTAATATTGCAAAAGTTACCCACCCCCCACACTGTGTTTATGCAGGATGCGATGGATAACTTGTCATCTAAATTATTCAAAAATGAAAATAACTCCCATATCATTTTAACATATATTTACCAAAATTACACGAAAATATCTTAAAATACTAAAGAGTAAATTTATTCAATAAAATCGCCATTGGCTTCAACCACGGCCTCCAGACGACTTTGGGATCTCCCACAACACTTCTGGACGGTCTCCTTGTTTAAGTTAGTGAATGCTGCTATAATCCTTGCCTTCAGTTCATCTTTGGTGTTACAAAGAGTTTTGTTGGTCTCTCACTCAGCTGCACCCTACACATAATAATCAATGGGGCTGCAGTCTGGGGAGTTAGGTGACCATATGTAAGGGGTGATGTGGTCACAGAAATTGTCTGACAGCCGTATCTGTCTTCTCCTGCTTGTATGGCATGGTGCAGAGTCATGTTGCTAAACATAGGGTCTTCCAGCAGCAGCTTTCTTGACCCAGGGTGGTACTACCTCCTCAAGGCACTTGATGTAGGTCTCCGTGTTGAGTCTGAGGCCCTGTGGGAAGATGAATGTAGGCATAACATCACTATTACTAGTGATCACTTTAAACACCTTCGTAATCAACATTACACTAATCCAACTCTTTCCGAATCCTTTGCTCTGTCATAAGATTGATACCCAAACACCCAGAAATGTTCATACTGGAGCTTCTGGTGCCAAGCAGTACACCATACTGCATCCAAATTTCTGGCAGAGTGAATTGCATCATGGTACCCAACTGGCCCTACTATACGGTGTAGTCAACAAAATCAAAAATGAACAATGTGTATGCGCAAAAGTAAAAATTATAAAATGGCAACAATTTACCCATCGTACCCTGTGTGTGTGAGAGCGAAATATATGGTGCAGCAGAAGTAACTGCATTATATATATATATATATATATATATATATATATATATATATATATATATATAAAAAATCACTGTTATTTAAACAAAGGGCTATAGTTTTTATTAATTTTGTATTTAAGTTTTAGTCTCAGAAATGTCCACAGCATCTCCATATACCAGTCACATGTTACTCTAACCAAGTGGTCTCCTTCCCCCCCAAAAAGGGCCCCATAAACCAAATTTTGCAACTGCTCACCACCCAGTCACTTGTCCACTGTGTCGAGGTCTTTCATGAAGCTGTCTAGGGATATCCCCCCCCCATAGCACAAATTCTGCTTATTGATACAGTCAGAGATAAAAGTGCACTTCAACAGTTACAAGAAGAACAGCATTTGCAAGAACATATTGAAGAGTATCTTAAAAGCATGCCATGTAATTTTTCCCAGTCGTGTACATGCAATTCCTGAACAACCATTAATTTGTATGGATGAAGTTGAGATCGGTCCCAGAGCTGAATGTGTAGGAAATTGCATAACACTGTCTCACATCTTGGATATTTTCTGGAGTTTGAGCACCTCAAGCTCTTCAAGGTGGTTTTCTTTTAAGTGCTGAACCTGTGTCGTTGAAATTTTCAACCCATAAGTTTTGATTTTCTATCCAGAACACTATCATTCTGATGAAATGAACCTGGAAAGTTCCCTGTATTGCAATTACAGATTCACCTAAAAACATTTCAACATCCATCCATACCATGATGATCACTGGTGATATTGATGGGGGTGGAGGGGCCACACATTAGCTAGATGAAGGCACCATTGCCCCTAGTCTAAGTTCACTAGCATCACACATATGACGGTTTAAAATGTAGAGGTATTTCTGCCTCAACCTGTGGGGGGGGGGAGAAAGTGATATCTAACAAAACAGACAAGATGCCTTTTGATTAGGAAAGTTGTCCATGAAAACACATATATATGCTACATACATATATATATATATATATATATATATATATATATATATATATATATACACACACACACACATAGGCACACACAGAGAAAAGTTCTTGGCCTAACCAACTTACTCAAACTTTTAAAAAATTCATTTTTCTATTTACAGGCTTATGTTATAACTTACAATGGCATTTTGAGAAAAATGATCGTTATATGTGACAATGTTAGTCTACGAATTATTTGTTAGTTTGATAATCATTCAATACTTTGTTCTTTTGGGGAAAATCTAGAAATTGTCATGTTCAAACAGAAAATTCTGTTCACAGTAGTAAAGCATAACTTTTCCTTATGTAATTCTACAAGCAAACTAATTTATTAATAATTACTAAACTTGCCTTAGTCAGGCTGAAAGCCATAAGTGTAAAATAACTAGTAAGAATTTACTCATTATAGTAGTTTATAAACTTGTTAATTATTGTTCTGTGTTGAAGCTCCTGATATTTTTTTTTTTTTTTTTTTAAACGTATCACCCCAAGCAAGGCCGGTGGCCACTATCACGCATGGGGTTACAGAAGGGTTGGAGGAAGAGCAGATAGGAGTGGTAAAGGAAGGGATGTGGAGAAAGAGAAGGACGGAGGGTCGATCAAGGCAGGGGGGTTACGGAAGATATAGAGCGAGAGCAGATAGGAATGAAAGATGTCAGGAAGTGGAGAAGGGAAGTGGATAGATCAAGGCAATTGGAGATGACAATTGATGCTACACTTAAACCGTTGGAGATTGTATTTGTCAGGGAAACAGTAATAGGGAAGGGAGTTCCATAGGCGAGATGTGCGAGACATGAAGCTATTGGAGTAGAAAAGACGTCTACACCTAACAGTTTCAACGGTGAAGGGGTGTGTATGTTATCAGTGATTCTTATAGAACATTTTGAAATGCTTGATGTAATTAGAAATGTTTCTCTTATTATTGCTAGGTAAGTGGAACTTTCTCTTTACTGTTAAGAGAACAATTATTCTGTTGATTTTGATGTCAGATGAGATGGATTTTAATAATTTGGTATTGTTTAAAAATGTCTCTTACAGACAGAACACATATAAGCACATTTTTATTTTTTATTGCTTTACTTACTTGGTTTAGTTTAAATGTACATATAACATATTATCTCTGAATTTGCAATTAGAATGTTCGTTGGATGCCACTTTATAATTAGTGCTTAATGATTTTTTTTGTCTATATAATTGAATCATTAACATTCCATTGAACTCAAATATTTGAACTCTTTTGTGTTTTTCAGGCTGTTATCACAATGTTTTGGTTTATTCTTCAGCTTTCTTTTAAGGTTTTTCAAAAAATGTTGATAGAAAAAGTGGTTGTAAATACAGACTGAATTAAATTCTTGCCAATAGAATATGAAAGTAATGGGAGTGATTTGTTTCATACTATATGGTATAGTGGGTCTTAGCTGTGAAAGTCAGAACTGCTGGAACTAAGGAGTGTATCTTGCCAGAGCATTTGTCATAGAAATAGCAATAGAGTAGAAGGACTTGCAATATTTTGTCTGTGGAAAACAATTCATCACCCACAAGGCTGGCTTTTAAACTCAGTCAAAAATGAAAAGTGATGACCTCTCCAACTCAGATATAACAATTTTTTTGGTCAGATCATGTTATTGTAAAGATATACAAAAGATTTTCTGAACATCTTTAATTGACTCCAACTCAACAAATTGTTTATTTTTCTAGAACCAAACTATGTAATAATTATCAATATGCATTTATTCCTGTTCCATCTGTAGTGGGAAGGTAGGTAAATCAGTTTAAGTTAGTAAATTTGAGTGATTACTTCCCTTAGTGATTTTAATAATCTATACAAATAACATATTTATCTGTATTTAGACAAAATTTACTTCCTAAACAAAATCACCTGATTAATTAATCAGTTCCTTTAGTTCTACATTACGGTCATTGCATTCTTATTTGTTCAAGCCTTTCATGTGAGGCATTCAGATACCTTTGTCTATTAAGTGATCATCTTGCTTCAACTTGATCTTAATATAGGCTTTGTCACTTTGTTGCTAATCTTTTTCTTTTGAGAGATATTTCCATTTTGCTGTAATATTAAACACACAACATTTTTAACATGAAAAGATATTGATCAAAATTGATTGATATAATACTAGGAGTAATCAATGAACCATAGATGTCATCTAAAAATATAAAGGGAATGGATTAATTAAACGGTTCATTGGCTTTTATTTTACTTGTGAATTCTTTATCTCCGTATTGAATTTCAACACATTGTTTCCAGACTTTTATTTCATTGCATATCATTATTAAAACTTTCTAACAGTTGCTGTCATTTTTGACTGCACAGTCTACTAGTAACTTGTGTAATTATAAGTTTGTATATTGATTAAGTTATTAGTTAAAACAGTAATAAATGATCAATGTCTTGATATGATTTTTTTTCTATTTAAATTTTTTTCTTTTCTTTTTTTTTTCTTTTTTAAATTCCATATTCTTTTGGGCTATAAGAAATCATGTTTTTCTACAAATTCCTCTTTATCTGTGACTTGCCATGATTTCTTTGAGGGGGAAAAAAAGCAAAGAAAAGTGGTTTATATTTTTTTTTTCTTTTTTCTTTTTTTTTTGTCAGTTTCTGATGAAAAAATTGATGAGAAAACTGAAGAAGAAATAAATGAGCTTGAACAGAAAACACTTGCTTTATATCCAAAGGCATTGGATGGATTCCTTGTCATCATTTCCAAAGAAGGTGAAATAATTTTTCTATCAGAACAAGTTGTAAAGTTTCTTGGCATACAGCAGGTAAGTCTTTTTCTTTATTTTAACTTTTCTATAATACTCCTATAACAATGGTACACAATTATCATTAAGTGTTTTAGAAAGTAAGGTTTGTGTGAATCCTTTAACTGGTACTCAGTAATTTGTTTGCAATTCATGATAACTGAATCAAGGCTGAAATGTTATAAGCTAAGAATTTCCTATTTGTAAGAATTCTCTACAACTACTTACCAAGTTCTATAGTAAAGATTTTGAGGAATGAAGATAAATGGTGTGGTTCCATCAAAGTGAGTAACAATGTATTTTATATGAAATATTTTCACGCTTAGTTATATATAGAAAGAAAAATACAAATGTAAAGGTAACTAAAGAGTTGAAATGAATTTATGAAAAAATGTTGCTTTGTAAAATGAAAAGAAACCAGTTTTTCAAAGAAAGTGTGTGTGTGTGTGTGTGTGTATATATATATATATATATATATCTTCTAATAATAATCTAACAAAATGCCATATCATTATTTTATAAAAATAACCTGTACATTTTTTTATACTTGGTAAATAGTTTTGTGTATACTATTTACATTGCATTGTTGCCATATTTATCACATTTCGGCCGTTGTACGCTCTGGCTTTCTTCAGGGGGTTGGAATGTCAAACTGAACCCTTTATTTCGCTCTCTGGGGTAGACTGTTCTAGTTCCACATGCCATGGATGTCAGTTATCAGTTATCTCCTGTTAATTCCCCTCTCCAAGTTCTCCACCGCCTTAACCAGGTATTGAACTAACACTCTTTGGTTAAGGTGGTAGAGAACTTGGAGTGGGGAATTAACAAGAGATAACCGATAACTGACATCCATTAGTCATGGCACGTGGAACCAGAACAGTCTACCCCGGTGAGCGAAATAAAGGGTTAAGTTCAGTATTCCAATCACCTGAAGAAGGCCGGAGCGTACAACGGCCGAAACGTTGTGATAAATATGGCGACAAAGATGAGGATGATAGTCCGAGCAATGTAAATAGTGTACATAATAGCTCATCTCAGAAATATAGACAGATACAGATATATATATATTATAAATATACTTGAGAGCATTTTAGAAAATTATCACATAAACTTCTGTATTTAGTTATCGAATAATTCACTATTATGATTATTATATTTGTTTTCAATCACAGTTTTTGACATTAAGTGGAAAGATTATATTGAATTAATTGCTGTCATATTTGATCTGGTTCGTTTATGTATTTAGAGATTCTTGATTAAATACAAAGAATCTGCAATGTTATTTACCCTGATTTGGCATCTCAGCTTCTGTTGCTTTCCCATCACCATAATGTAGCTTCCCTGTGCCTTTTCTATAATTACTTTCATGTTAATTATTCTGATGAACTTTCCTCTATGGTATCTAGACTTTATGAATCTAAGCACAGTACTAGATTGGCGGCAAGCTCTCATCATTTTCTAGTTGAAATGGATACATGTAACCGTAAGTTCTATGCTAACAGTTTCTTCTGTCGCACACCTTGCTTATGGAATCCTCTTCTGGCTTATTGCTTTCTAATCAAATTTGATCTTCAAAAATTGAAATGCAACATCGATCATTATTTCCTGTGTTTTTAATTCTTGTTCTTTTATTCTTCTTGCTCCTTAATTTTTTTTTCTTATATTCACTAAGACTCAGTAACCACTTGCGTCTTAGTGGCCTTTTTTTTTTCTTTTTTTTTTTAGCCATGCTTCTGGTGAAATGATTAAAAAAATGTTTTAAAATTTAAATTTTAAAACTATATTGTTATAAGAGTATCTACATTAGTTTGATATAGGTTTAAAAATAAAGTGGTTATACAGATGTTTAAAATAGCTAAATTTCTTTTCAAATGTCCAGTTTTTTTTTTTTTTTAAAAAGATGTTTCTTTTTATAATTGTTATTTTCTAAACATTTGTTTCTATACTTTATTTAATTCTATTATTACTTCTCTGTAAGACTGGAAATAAATCATTACAAAAAATGACAAATAATAATTACTTGTTTTAAATATCTATCATTAAAAAAAATGACAAATAATAATTACTTGTTTTAAATATCTACATAACACTGAAAGAAGAAAAGTGATGTGAATAATTCAAACAAAGGTATTAATGGCACATAAGAATAATTTATCATTTGTTTATTTATAAATTAATTTAAATCAACTATTGACAAAGTGATGATTCATTTATTTATTCAATTATTAATCCTTGAATAGTGGCAGATTTTTATTTTTACATTTCAGTTTTTAAAATAATCTTAAAACAAAAGTAGTGCTCTAAAACTTAGATTTCCACTTATATTAACACATATGCATAAAGTTAGTCCAAAATTAATAGAAAATGTTTACCTTTTATGTGCATCTTCTTCTTTGCCTGATAGTTACGTAGGCAATAAATTAATGGGGATGAATTTGTGCAACATATTTTTTTTGCACTTTTAAAAAAGTACGGATTTGCATTTTTGGGGGTAATTTATATCGGCTCAGAATGAGAAATGTTTGAGCCAGGTTTGAATTACATTCACTTACACACACTCTTGGGAAAGGTATGTATCCTCTTCTCCCCCCCCCATGGATTAAATAACAGGAAAGACTGGATCCTATAGCCTTGTTTAGCAACCAGTTTACTGCAGAAAGAAATGTCAACCTACTGTGTGAAAATCTTCTGTCTAGTCAGCCATGCTCAAGAGAGATATGATTACCCCAGCGTGCATCGCATATATCACTGACTAAATAGTTGGTACAGTAAAATCTTATTTTTAACAGTGGCTATTTATAATAGTCTAGTGAATTGAAGTGTTGATTTTGTGAGTTCAATCTCTGGGTCAAGCAGTATGTACTTGAACTCAGTGGAAATAGAACATGCAATAACTGAGCAGTGCTAAAAATAACTAGATGAACTATCCCTAGATATGGGCAGTGGAACAAGAAAAATCTAAGTCTGTGGTTTGAAGGGTTCAGTTCAGAATTCTCTGTAATTTACCCAGATTGATATACACCTGATGAAGGACGAAGGTCACAATGGTTGAAATGTTGTGATAACACAAAGATGAGACTAGTCTGAATATAAATAGTGACTATTTAGTTTTAGGATGAAGAAGTTTATGAAAGTTAAACAAAACTTAGGTTCTTTGTACAAAGTTTAAGAATGATTATCCTGACAATTTACATTATTCCAAATGAACATTATAATTATTAAGAATCGATAAGAAGATAAGGATATTAGTCTGAATATGTTAGATATTTAATTTATATCTGAAGTGAAATAGCATCTCAGTTATATTACATTTTTTGTAAAAAAAAAAAAAAAAGGAAAAAAAAAAGAAAGTACAACAGCATTATTATTTGCTAAGCTTGTATTTCTTATTCAAAACATTTTAGCTTTTCTACCCTGTGATCTTCAGATGGTAGTCATATTTGGTATCCTTTAGTGGGATTCTGACTCAAACCCTTTATTCAATTCATGGAGTTAGATTATTCTTATACTGCTCTCCATGGGAAAATATTATTGTTAATACGTCTTTGTGATGCCTTTTGCTTCCCTCACCATCTGAATATAATTTGCACTGCCTTACCTATAAGTTGAACTCACAATACATGGCAACTAGATACAATTGACTCACATTTCCTATCCACAAGGCTAAAAAGTGTTTGAAAAATAAAATAATTTTTTACAATTTGCATTAGTCACTTCCAGAAGTGTCATATTTGTAATTCATGTTCACTTGTTAAACTACATTTTTGTCATGGCTTTGTTGGCATCCTTATATCCTTTTTAGAATTTTTTTTTTTCTTTTTGTTTTGCTGATGAAAATTCATCAGCTTTTTCAGTATTATCTATAACGTTAGATGGCCTTTTAATACTAACAATTTCTCTGCTTACATATGTTGACATGTGTTTATGTGACTGTATATGAGATGTGAAAGAAAAACTGCTGTCCATTTTTAAAGTCATTTAGTAAAATATTTTCCTTTAAAATATAAACCTTTATAAAGTCTGGCTCTTGTGTGTCACTCTCTCTCTCTCTTTCTAACACACACACACGTGTGTGTGTGTGTGTGTGTGTGTGTGTGTGTGTGTGTGTGCACTCCTTACTTCCACTAAACAGAAAAATGTAAGAACATTGGTAAAACTAAATAAAAAAAAAATTTCTTTTCTGTCATATTTAATGAAAGATGTTGCAAAGAAAGATTGCTGCCTAAATATACATTAAAACGTATATAGTACAGGTAATAGATCTATTGGTATATATTCCAGATGGATCCTAGTAATATCAAATATTAAAACTGATCCACAGAGAGAGCTCAATGTATTTATTATAACAGAGCATATATATTACACGGCAAAAAATCCAAAATTACCTCATGTGGGTATAGTCTTTCAAACTGGCACAACCTTATGCCAGTCTTATTCAGCCCTAGACTGACTGTCTTGGAATTGGGGGGGATGAATTTAATTTAGATAGCAGTTGGAGAGAAGGTACAGGCTGATTCAAAGGGATGCCTGGTTTAGATAAGGAGCCTGGGTTGGTGACAAGGGGAGGGCGTGAGATATATCTCTAAAGAGAATGGATTTGTGTGTGTGTGTGTGTCAGTAAGTACACATATGTATGTGTAGTACAGCATGATTTATTCCATTGGGTGTTTCGGTATTATTTTCAGATTATGAGAATCTATTATTTAGATAATTTATTCAAACTTTAAATTGTTTTGTCTTTAAATCCCCCATCACTTAATAATATAAAACTCTTACTGTCTAACTACAATTTATTTTCAATCCTATTAAAACATATATGCGGTTGGTATAGTTTGGTATCCCCTAGCAGGAGGAACCTAAATTCATTTGCATACAACTAAAGGTTTTGGTCATACATAAACTCCCATTTCGGTGCATCTCATTTTAATTAAGAAATGTTTGTTTTTGGCCGATTTTTATTGACTTTACTGAAAAAAAAAAAAAAAAAAAAAAAAAAATTCTGATCAGTATAATTTCTGTTTGAATTACACCACAGTATTTTGCTTACTGGGAATAGTAAATTTCAAATCCTTTAGCTTTCAGTTGGACCTAAAACGAAAGCTTCAAAAAAGTGTTTTCATTTTTAAAAATTCATTTTAAATCTTATGTATATTGAATTAGTAGAGGTACCTAAATAATTCTTAAAATGGAAAAAGGGCATTTTGGCAATCATATGTAGCAAATGTAGTTTAATTTTTGTTTTTAGTTGTGTGTGTTATATTGAATATAACAGGATCTGTAGCAACATATGTTGGGTATTTATAAAAATATTTAGGTATGTATATTTTTATTCTGTTTTTATTTTATTCGAGAAGGAATTTTGTAAATTAGGTCAGCATAAGTTGGTATGAAGTCTGCTGTTGGCTCACTTCCTGAAATTGATGTTGTTTGTATTTTCTAAATTTAAAGTTCCAATAAAACTTCGCTTAAACCTTGTAACAATTAATTTTCTTTCTGGAAAACTTCCTGTTTCTACAAACTTAATTAAAAAAAATATTTAATTATAATTAGATTTTTTTTGTTAATCTACTTTAACAGCATTAATAGATTTGCTACAGATTTTAAAACACAAATATTGATTAGTGCACTTATTTTCAGTATTTTTCTTAAATACATACATACATACATACACACACACACACACACACACACACACACACATATATATGTTCCCCAACAAACACTCACGTTGTTTGCACAAGGAAGGCTTGCGGGACCTGATGTAAAGTGCCTCCAGCACCTTAAGGTGAAATAACGAGTGTGACCGGGACAACACTAAAATTAGCTGCACAAAATCTGCTCTTTAGTAAGTGCTAACATATGGCGGACCCGTAGGTGTTTTTTCTCTGCTGAGGTCCGGATAGTTTTTCAAACCCGGTCCATGGTTCGTCCAGTGTGTAAAGACGTCCTCCCTCTTCATCAAATTAATTCTATAATTTATAAATATGGTTGTAGTTGCGGGGCTGACTACATAGGAAGGACGACACAACGCCTGGACATGAGAATTAAACAGCACGTTCCTATCAAAATCAGGAACCACACTTTGCCATTGAATGGACTCGTCCCAAACACCTATGGGTCTGCCATATGTGAGCACTTATTAAAGAGCAGATTTTGTGCAGCTAATTTTAGTGTTGACCGGTTCACCGTGTTGTCCTGGTCACACTCGTTATTTCACCTTAAGGTGCTGGAGGCACTTTACATCGGGTCCTGCAAGCCTTCCTTGTGCAAACAACATGAGTGTTTGTTGGGGCTCGCTGTCATTTGCCTCTAGCTCCTTTTGCACATTGTTTCCCCCTCCTCCTCCACATTTCCTTTTCATTGTACATTTTCTGTGTTTTTAATTTAAATTAAATCTCCCGTTGTAAGCCTGATGAGCGGGAGCGAAACCGGTTGCTTCGCCCATTTTTAATATGTCTAGTAATATCAAGCTTCATACGTTTATTGCTGTGATAAAATTTTGTACCTTCAAAAATATCTTTTAATATATATATATATATATATATATATATATATATGAAGAAATATAGTCATAAGGTGTGCTATATTTATGGGATAAAGTGCTAAATTTCAGAGATAGAGCGTGTGTAAATATAAAAGTGAACATTGAAGCCAACACTTAGAGGCGACAGTCTGTTTCATTCTAGACACAATCATCAGCGTCTAGCATGAAACACTGTCACCTCTAAGTATTGACTTCAATGTTCACTTATATAAAGGTAGTAGTTTCTAAACTTCTGCTTCATACTTTTATGTCCAGAATAGCCTGGACAGCTATAATCCCCACCCCTTTTTTTTCTGTTAACCTACTCCCTGTTATTCCGGAACACCCATTTATTGTATTTTTCACTGTTTTCAAACCTCTTCTCCAATTTTTTTCTAAAAAAAAAGAGCATATTTTGAATGAATTTTACAACCTGTCTGTCTTGTACTGAAGAGTAATAATTTTTACACATTTTAATAAAAATTTTCATGGTTTTATCTTCATTTTTTGAGAATAGAAAAATTGTTAATCCCTTTTAGTTACAAGTTAGGGATAATGCAAATACTAAAAATGTATATTTGAAAACGGTTTTCATTCTCAAGATATATATATATATAAAAAATTGGGATATTTTAATTTTATATTGAAAATTCCTTTGTTAAATATGTAATGAATATCTCTTGTTTCTATATTTTCATGCAGAGTAAGTAAAAAAATTCTCTGTTGTAAAAAATGAAAAGCTAAGTCCGTTTTGTCTATTTTCTAAAACTAAATCTAAAATAGAATGTCTACAAAGCAGCCTTATTTTATAACTTATATTCTCAACTATTTAATGATTTTTCTACCTTATTAATTTTACTACATATTGTCATGAGTCACCACTACTTTCCATTGGTCAGGTCAACTTACCACTGACTCACAATAGTGACAGGTATTTATTGGTGATAATAAATTTACTTAAAATTTATTAAAATGTTAGTTTATCCATGTCATCAAAAATGATGACTTTTTTCTTCTTTTTTTTTTTTTTTTTTTTTAAACTTTCTAATAATAATAATAGTAAGGGCCTGTCACATGTGAGTCTTTTTAAGTGTATAAATAACTTACCAGTTCAGAGATAACAAAAAGTTAGATTAGTGAGGGAAAAGATTCCTAGCATATTGTAAGATTGGGTAAGTTTATCCAGATTAAATAGAAAAACCAAAGTTTATTTTTGGCATTAATTTTTATTGAACAACATATTTAGTTTTGTTCTATCTTCTATTTTTCAGATAACTTCATAATTTTATCTTCTTAAAAAACCTTTTTAATCTTTATGGTCAAAGAAATGCTCTAGGAGTCTTTTGTAATCTTAACAAAAGATTCAAATCTTTCATTAAGAATTCTGTAAATAGCATACCTAATTGTAATCCAGATATGCAATATCTGCTGAATAGTGGACGAGTGAAAACTTCTCAGACAAACTGTAACAATTTTTGGTTATCAAAGAAATATCTTGTCTACTGTTATTCTAATGGATATTATACTCTTTCTCTTAAGTAATGTCATAAAGCTTTTTGTTGTTATAAATTGGTCTCATAAGCAGTATTGTATTTAAATTTTATTTATTATGACTGAATCATTTGGTTATCTGGAAAGAGGCCATATACACAGCATAACTTCCATTGGAAGACCAGAGCCTTTGTTAGTAGAAATTCATTTTTATTGGTCCATGCTCTTTTGCATTTTGCATAAATTGTTCACTTTTAGTTGCCTGCACAATTTGTTTCAAAGGTTGATTTTTTTTTTTTTTTTTTTTTTTTTTTATAATGTCTAAGTAGTAAATTGTACATAGAAAAGGGTCCAGCATGATTTTCTTATGCTTAAGCTACACATTAAAGAGACTAACATAACCAAGTTGGTCCAAATTATGTTCATCATTTGATTTGGATATTTTTAAATATTTTAACCATCTCTTGCTTCATGGAATACTGAATATTCTTTAGTTATGTCTTCATTTGATTGCTATCAGCCACAACTTGTGTACTGAAACAATAAATATCCTTCATATATGCTAGTATAAAACTTTGCAAACCACTTTTAATACATTTGATCATTTCTAATACTTCTTCATAATTGCACAAATCTATTTTTACATTTTATTTTATTTTATTTTTTTAATAAAAGAAATTTGTGTAAAAAATGTGCTTATTTAACCTTTTAGCACAATGCATTATTAATATTACTTTTCTTTCTACTGCATTCTTTTTCAAGGTCTCTCAATTGTTAATTTCACTCAAAGTTGCTTTCAGTTACCATAGCAGGATATGACAACACAACTATGAAATTCAAACACACTATTATTCAGGGGTCAGAATCACTTTCAGTGGCAGGATAAATATTTTGTACAGCAAATCAAGTCACATTATTGTCAGGGTTAAAATTGAGTTTTCTTGTGTAGATTTTGAAAAAATATAATTTATAATATAAACAAAAGAATAAACAAATTTGTTTTAAAAAAAATTTAATCTGTATTGAACAATATAATTTAGTTATAACACTCAAAAAGCTGGTTTAAAGGTTAATTTCTTTATTTGATGCTAAAGTTTTTATAAATGTCAATTCTAATTAAGAACAAAATTTTGGCTGATTCTGATTATAACATAATGGCCCTTTAGCTTTTTGTTAAAAATTTGTGTACAAATGTTCATTGGTTTATATCAATATTCAGAGAAAATAAATATTTTGACTTGTAAATAAATTACGCATCTACAGATCCTGGAAGTTCGAGGAAGATCAACTTTTTCTACAAAAAAAACAAAAAACAAAAAAAACAAAATTACAAATATCTTTGTTTTACATTTTGGCCAGTATTTATTTATTTTTTGAAGTGATACAATTAGTAATCTTTGAATGCCATTCTGTAAATATTATTACTCCTTAACTGAAAAAAATTGCTCGGTATTTTATTAAGTGTATTTTTTTTTTTTTACTTTATTTTTGTAGATTGAATTACTTGGCCAGAATATCTTTGAGTACACACATCCATGTGATCATGATGAACTCAGAGACATGCTTTCACCCAAATCTCATTTATTTGAACATGATCCTTACAGAAGGTCATTCTCGGTGAGAATGAAATGTACATTGACAAATAAAGGTCGAAATATAAACATAAAATCAGCATCTTATAAGGTAAGAATTTCACTTTGTTTATTTGCTTGTAATTATTTTTAAAAAATCATTACATTCTAAGGTTATTAAAGAGCAATAAGTGTAAGAAGACCATGTAATAAAATTAGAATTTGGCAAATTGTAATGTTCTTGTCTATTGTTTTGTCTTTAGCTATATTAAACAGTTTCTGTGATCCTTCCTAAAAAAAAAAAGAACATGCTCTGCGTTTTGTTTGAAACTTGCATCTCTCTGTCTCTATTACAGAATTACAGAAAGTGATGAAAATTTTACTTTGCTTTATCAAAGTAAAATTTTCATCACTTTCTGTAATTCCTTCTAAAAAGGAATGTTCTGACTTTTGTTTCAGACCTGCTTTTGTGTGTATGTAACAAAGGCTTAATGATTCCCATATTTGTTACATCAACAAATCTAATGATCCTAACTAAAGTCCAATTTTAACTTAGATGGATCCTCAGTTTTCTATTACATTCTGGTTACAATTCTTTTGTGTAAATGTTCAGATAAAACAAAAAGACCTTTTAAATTTGAAAACATTTTTGCTTTGATTTTAGACATTAGATAAAATGACCGGAATTTGTGACTTGGCATAAATTGATGCTTAGGTAACTTATCACTTTGTTATAATAAATACATGAATTGTACTATACAGAAGAAAGTCAAAATGTTATAGTCTCTTAGGAAATAAAAATGATTGGTATTCACCACAATATTAAATGTTTTGATATCAGAAATTTACATTTTTGCAAATGAATGATGAAAATTAAAGTTGCTTAAATGTAAAAATAACGAGTTTTTATTGGTAAATATTTTCTATATTGATTTTCTTTCATATCTGATTTTGAAAGTAAAATTAGAAATTCATTTTTATTGAATTTTTTAATATCTGCTAATAATACCAGTTGTTAATTTCTGTAAATGATTCCAGCTTATATATTTTTGTCCCACTCAAAAAAAGAAAAGGAAAACTTCAAGTTAAAAAAACAAAGTCCTTCATTATTGAATGTTTCAAGAACTTATTCATTAAAATAAAAAAAAGATTTTTGTACAAAAGTTGAACAGGCATGAAGACTTTCAAACTGTAGGCATGTATAGTAAAATCACTTTTTTATGGTGTTCTGCTTTTTTGACAAAGAACTGATCTTTTAATGTGTTAAAACTAATTAGCATGCAGTTAATTAAAAAAAATTATATCTGCTATTGAGTGGGAAGTACTTTTTATCAGACTTTTACATCAGTATTTTATGTGTAAGCATTAAAAGTAATAAAAAAAAGCCTATGAAAATAAAGTAATAGTAATTACTTTACATGAATTTATAAACTTTCCTTTTCCAACTAGGAGGAATGGGGGAAGTAAAGTGTTAGTTTTATTTTTCAAGACTTGTATCTATTGAAATGTCTGGATAGATAAATGCATATTATGATGTACTTAAATGATAAATAAGTTTTGATCATATCATCTGTACAATATGAAATGGCTATATCTATCAAAAATTGTTTTTTTTTTTTTTCCTTAGTAAATTTTTAGCAAATCCAGTGCTAAAGATCCACTATGGATAGAGGGTAATAATGATAATAATTATTTTTATTTATTTTAATCATTTCATCCCAAGCAAGGTGATAAAGCCACTAAGATGCAAGTGTGAAAGAATCTGAGGAAAACATTGTTGAAAAAAGACAATAAAAAGAACAGGATTCAAGGAGACAGAAAATTACAATTGATGTAGCATTTAAATTTTTGAACATTGTGGTTGACTGGAAAGCTAGAAGCTGGAAGAATTCCACAGACAAGAAGTAGGAGAGAAGAAACTATTTGCATAGAACTTACATTTAATTTATGGAGGGGTATGATATGAATAAAACTGGGTCCTAGGAAGTTAAGATTATAAGGATAAAAAGGAAAGATAACAATTCACCATTGAGTTGAAGAAGTCAAGTATTTGGGGAGGTAACCATGCAGGGACCTGTTCAACAAAGTAATAGTTCTTGGTGAATATGAAGAAACTGGAGTGGAACTTTCTTCTATTTAGAACACAAAGAAAATGAGGCTGATTCAACTGAATGAGGGTGGCACACTCTATCCAAAGGTCTGAACTAGTGGAACATTTGCCATTGAAATAATGACAGGCTTGCAATATTGCATCTGAAGAAAGAGGTTGTAGAGTGGAATATAAGCCTTCCTCAAGTGACTGCATAAGATTTTGAAATCTATCGTGGCTGGAAAGTAAATTCTTCAAAAATAATTCTGACACAACCAGCAGAAGTAGAATAGAAATTGGATGAGAAGAGTGTGCTTTCATTAAAGACAAAAAAGAAGGAAGGAAGGAATATTTATGATCAGAATAATATCAGTGAACAATACAAATGCAGAAGGATGTACACCAGTGCGCTTTGTAAACCGAGGTATAATGCAAGGATCTATTTGAACTGTTAGGAAAATTTGATTTATTTGGGAATGATATTAGAATAATCCAGAATATTTACTGGGAGAAAACTTCCTACACATGGATAGAAAATGAATTATGTGATTTCAAAAAAATATTGAGTTGGAAACAAAGGTCCCACACAACTTTTATTAAAAATTTATATAAAGTTGTGCGGGAACTTTATTTCCAACAGGGCTTAAGTCAAGAGTGAGTCTTTCTCATTGGATTTATTTAACCTTTACAGTGAGGTGATCCTAAGAGAACTAGAAGTCCTTCTAGGATTTATTATTGGTGGGTACACCTTAACAAAATAAGATATGTAGATGATGCTGTGTTGATGATAGATACAGAAAAAATACTGCAAGAACTCCTAGACAAGGTAGTAAAGGAAAATAAGAAGGGTTGAACATCAGT
>OZ038520.1:4195841-4375841 GCA_964036315.1 Acanthosepion esculentum
GTGTCCGCTTCCCTCTCTGTCCCCCCTTGCCTCCCTCTCTCTCTCTTTGACCCATTGCCTCCCTCTCTGTCTCTCCTTGTCCCCCTCCCTCATATTCTCATGCTCAATACTTTAATGAACACATTTGCAAACGTTTTCATTATGAGTGATGAAAAAAAAAAACTTTGAAATTGCTGCTGTTCACACCTTAAAAACCTCTTCCAGTTATTTTCATGTTTATCCCATCACTTTCTGGACAAACAAACTAAACATGGTAATATTAACAGAAAAAGAAATGTCTCTGTTGATCAAATAATCACTTGTTATTTTGGTTATTTTGACCTTTTCTTAATTGTTTCCTTATTTTATTTTTCAGGTGATAAAATTCACTGGCAAACTAATTTTGCCTTCTGAATCAAAAAAGAGCCAAAATGAAAATGGCAATCTGATTACTTATCTGTTTGCTTTTGGCGAACAAATTCCTCATCCATCAAATATTGAAGTGCCTTTGGGTCACAAAACATTCCTCAGTCAGCACAGTATGGATATGAAATTTACCATTTGGGATGAGAAGTAAGTCATTTTACATATATGCATATACACACACATTGGGTGTTGGGGGTGGGGTGAATGTGCACTAGATGTAGTTTTAAATCTAATCTCAGTATTATAATACACTTGGAATGGATGAGGTTAGGGGAAAGCACTTTTGAAATTCTCACTCTGACAAATGTATCGACATCCAGTCATGAATATTGAAAAAAAAAAAAAAAAAACTTTTAAATCCTTTTTTTATTTGCCAATAAATGAAGTGTGAATGAATTTACCTTTTCAAAATAGCTTTACTTTTATTTCTTATTTAGCAATCACTTAATTAAAAATAATTTGGAAAAAAAAAACAAAAAAAAACTTCACTATTAAACTTTGACAAATCAAAACAGTTTCTGAATTTTAAAAATTTAGAAACTAGATATTGTAACAATTGTACATTAGTCCATTTGAGCTAATTATTTTAATTATAATAGTAATTATTACAACAGCAACATTTTAATTTTAATGTACTTCTAAATTTCTTGTCTCATATGTGGAGAATGTATTGATTTAGATAAAAGTTGGGAAAGCGTCTCTTAAAGAGGAAATTAGTCCAAATGAATCGATATACACTCAATTTATGTTCTAATATAATTTTTATTTATTTATTTATTTTTTTTAGAATAAAGGAATTGGTCGGTTACAATTCAGATGATATAATTGGACGGCCAATCTATGATTATTATCATGCCCTTGATGGGGAAGTTGTGGGAAAAGCATATAAGAATTGTAAGTAAAGAGATTTATAAAGTCACTATTTCATGTTTATGCATACACAAACATATATATATATATAATAATGAATACAGATGATCCTTAAAAATCCATTTGGTTATAATTTATTTCATGAATATACAAATATGCCTCTCTTCAGACTGAAGTTTTTTTAATAAATGGAGTCAATTTATCCAGATGAAATAGAAAGGGGAGAGGAAAAAAGAAAATTTTAATATTAAAGAGGAAGAAAGAAAAAGAAAAATTTCAATATAAGGTTTCAAAAAAAGTATTTTTTTTCTTTTCTTTTCCTTTTTCCTCTCCGCTTTTCCTTTCATTCGCACAAATTGACTCCATTTATTAAAGAAACTTCGGTGTAAAGAGATGAATATTTGTATATTCATGAAATAAATTATAACCGAATGGATGCTTTCTTACTTGAGCTCTCTGGATTAATGTCTTCCTTGGAATTATCCCTACTAATTATCAATTGATATAGATATATATATATATATATATATATATATATGGGATACTTTTTTTTCTTATAATTTTTTTGGTTCAAAAATATAGTTGCAGATTCCAAATAAAATTTAGTCTAATTTAGGATTATAATTGGAAATAATATCAATTTTTTTTCTATTTTTTTTTGACAAATCAACATAATAGGCAAGTTCCTTTTAAATATGTGTGCTATGTATAACTTATTTCTAAGACATCTTTAACTTGCCCGAAAGCAAGTTATTAATTTTTCGACTAGTAGTTTCTTATTTTTTAAACTAAATGATTTCAAATATTTTATCCAAGAAATTTGAAACCTATTACATCCAAGAGCTGATAGGTTGGTGTTTAGACTTCATCTGATACAATGCTTATTCTTTATATAATTGAATATATAATTCTCCATTTGTGGCTTTTATTGCTTTTTAACTTTCAGTTATATATATATATGGATGACACACACACCACGCACACATAAAATATAATAGAACTTGTCATTAGGCAATTAACAATGATGTTAATTATCTGAAGAGACATTTTATTTAAACATCAAAACAAAATGTACAATTTTGTAGTAATTACTTACATGTTCTAATGTAACAGTGTATAATAAATATTTATTGCTCTACTCTTGTATTGAGCTTTGTTTTAAATTAATGTTTTGAATGTTGCAATTTTATTCTTTGTTCTTTTACATTGATAGATAGATACACACACACACACACACATGTGTATGTGTGGGGGTTAAGAATTTGGTTAAATGATCCCAATAGTTATACATTGGGAAAAAAAAGTTCATATATATATTGTTTGACTTTGTTAAAGTACATCAGGTGCAGCTCACATCTAAGAGTGAATATTATTCAACAAAAAAAGAATACCGGAAGTGTATGTGTAATATAACAATTTTTATTTCAAATCTTCCTCTGATTATCAATTTCTTTTTTTTTTCTTTTTTTTTTTATTCATTCATTCTGTGAGGATCTTTGAAATTGTTTCAAATACTCTATATTACTGTGTATATACTTGTGTATAAACCCACTTCATATATAATTTAACCACTCCAGAAAATATTTATCCATGTATAGTGCAACTGGTCACTGAAAATACATGCTTTTTTAATTTCTTCTTAAAAAAAAAAACTTGTTTGTGTAGAGTGAAATCCCCACGTATTTTTTGCCTAAAAAAGAACTGATGATAAAAACTTGCTCTATTCTTGAGTAATTAGTAATATAAAATTTTTAGTAATATCATTGCCTTCATATTTCTTCTTAATATATATTTTATTATTTCTGCTATTACAATATTAACCTTATACTAAATGCAATAAATTTTCTTTATTACAGTGATGGGCAAAGGTCAAATAATGACAGAACAGTACAGATTTCTTGCCAAAAAAGGTGGTCATGTTTGGGTTGTTACACAAGCTACAATTATTTATGACCCACGATCACATAAATCCCAATACGTTGTATGTGTGCACTATGTACTAAGGTGAGATAATTGCTTTTATTTTATTTCTAAATATTACTTTTGTTTTTGTTTTTTGTTTTGTTTTTTTTTTAATTAAATAATTCACTGTAGATATACATACTAGATTTTTTTTTTCTTCATTTTAATTATTTCACCCCAAGAAAGGCAATAAAGCCAAACATGATGCAAGAGGTTGTGTGTGAAAGAATGTGAAAAAGAAAAACCTTAAGAAGGAAGAACAATAAAAGAACAGGAATAAAGAAAACAGATGACGATTGACATTGCATTTAAATTTTTGAAGATCAAAGTTGATTGGAAAACATGAAGCTAGAAGAGTTACACAGGCAAGAAGTGTGAGAAAAACTGTTAGCAAAGAACTTATGGTTACATCTAGCCATTTCACCTATAAAATGATAAGACCTTGCCTCCAATATAGTACTATGCTTAAATTCATAAAGCCTAGGTACCAGGGAGGCAAGTTCATCAGAATATAGAAAAGTCACATTACGGCAATGAAGCAGAGATGCCAGGTCAGGATTGATAACATTACAGATTCTTTGGATTTTATCAATTGGATTGCAGAAGCAACAGACCAGATGTAGCAGCAATATTCAAAGCATGGATGAATGGTAGATTTAGAAATGTCTGCCATTCAAAATAGTTTTTGTTGTAAAAACCAAGAAAGAAGATTAATATAAACTTTGTTGAAAATGTGAGTTAATTTGGGAGGGGGTGCTTGTTTTTAGTTTTAAAAAGTTTAAACTTAAACTTTTGAAGTAATGTGATATTGAAAAAATTGATTTTCATAAAAAAAAAAAATTTTTGTCTGGCTTAAATCAGCTAACTCAAAAGAATTTTGAATTTTGGAGAGGGCAGCCTTAAATATTTTGAGACTATCCTTCAAATTTTCTGTTGTATTTAAGATAGTTTGCCTCTTAATTAACTTTTTTATGCAAGCTTAACACTTTATCTTAAGTAAACAGCATTCAAGACAAATCTTAAAAGTAATGTCATTAACAGGGAAAACAAGTCACAGGGAAACATGTAGCAATATAATCAAAACTCTGGATTTTGACTTGACAACCCCAACATGTGGCACCATTGGGAAATGCCTGCAAACCATGCTACAGTTGATCCAAAACTTCATAGTGAAATTGTGTAGATGCATCTGTTTGGAAATTGTCACTGGTTGTGCTGGCACAAACAATGACAAGTTAGTGTAACCAAGAATTTGAGCATACTGGCTTGTTGATCATAACAGATTATGTGCTCTTTCCCAGAAACTTTGGTATTAAACAAATGTGACTAATCAGGTGTCTTCAACAGGGATCAACTAACTCTACAAAAAGATGGGCATCCTCTGAAATAAAAAGTTGGGTTTATGTTAATCTGAAATTGTCAAAATTCATTCCTTATTGAGTTACACTACGAATGTGGCTTTGTATACATACACACATGTATGTGTATACACTCACATATCAATCAGTCAGTCAGTTATGTGCCATGCATGATACATGCTTAGGCAATCATGTCTCTTTCAATACATGACTGACGAGGCAGATTTTTCTCCTCGCAGTAGGTTGCCATTTCTTTCTATGGTAGACCAGTTACCATCCAAGGCCTATAGAACCTGGTCTGTCCTGCTATTTACCCATAACTGTGTGGAGAAGAAGAGGGGTTATAACTTTCCCAAGGGTATTAGCACGTAAGTGAATGTAATGGATTTGACTGGAATCTGAACTCGGCTCTCCAGTTTCTCAATCTGAATTGCTATCCATTACTCCACATACCAATAATGAAACTAAGATAAATATGTAAATATTAATTGATAACTTTAAAAAAATAATGACAGAATAATAAACATTATTCTTTTCTTATTCCTATTTTTTATTCTGTTTTTATGCAAAAAGTATATCTATTAATCTCTTATGGTTTGGTAAGTGTTTCTTACAAAGGCACAATAGCGGATTCAAACCCAGCAAGGACTGAACTTATGCAAGCAATGATTAATGAAATACACAGGTTCACTGATTTTTTTGATGGTCATTTATTTTTTTTAAAGCTAAAAACTGTGTTCAAGGGAAGCTTACAAGTTGCTTAAAGGTTTTTTGTGTTTAATACAACAAATAAAAATTAGCCTTTTCTGTTTAGGCCATCAGTTATTGATGAAATTTATTGTTGAAAAATAATTAAAGATGTGCGACTGGCATTAACTTAAAAAAAAAAAAAATAAGGGGACACAATCTAAGTCAATTGGTTCAACACTAAGTATCAGAAAATTCTCATTAATTCATTCTTTTTAAAATGATTTTGTGGGCCTTTTATATATATATATATATACACACACACAAAAAAGAAAGACAACCTTAAGGTTCCATGACTATAATTTATTTCCCCAGAAAATACATCAGTGTAGATAGACATTAGATCTCTAGTTCTAATACAAATTTTTGAGGAATAGTTTTAGATTGATATGAGGTGACAGGGGTGATGGGAGGGGGGACTATAGAGTGATTCATATTGGAAATGGAAAGTAGGTATAGGGTTGTTTTAAAACTGCCTTTTAATAATTTACGTAGGTTCAAGTGTACTCAGTCAAAAGGCCAGACAATTTGACCTCTTAAATAATTTTTAGACAGGAAGAGAAAAGAAGACAAATTGTAAAGCAGGGGAAGAAGAAAAGAAGAAAAAGATTTAAACTGGGGAGGGGGGGGGGGAGAAGGAAAAGTGAGTTATCATAGGAATATCATGGTAACATAGAACCTAAACTCTTTTTTTGTATATAATTAAACGTTTTGTTTATATATAAACTCCTTTTTCAGCCCTCCTTCAGTTTCAGCTGAACAACTCATTCTTCATATAACCCCAACTTAGGATCATAAGATTAATATCTGGATTGGATCTATTGAGTTTCTTTCCCTTTTCCAGAGAGATTTTGTCCCCCGCCAACCCTCGACTTGGGCATATTGTCTGGCGTTTGTTTCAGGACTGCTGTCTAAATTAAATTCTAAATCTCTGATTTAAATACAAACACAGTCCATTCTCCAGAGTTGAATAAGGCCAACGCACTTAGTGCTGGTTGAAATAAATTTATATCCACATGAAGTAATTTTTTTTTTTTTTTTTTTATGCTCTGTTATAAGTACATTGAGCTCTCTTTGTGGATCAGTTGTAATTGATATTATTAGGATCCACCTGAATTATATATCAATAGATCTATTACCTGTACTAATAAGATATATATTATTTATTTTATTTTTATTTTTTTGTCTATTTCAGTGAAATTCAAAACAGAGATGAAATTTTATCTATAGTGCAACAGGCTGGATCTGATGATGATGATGAAGACATAAAGGAGGAAATTCCTGTGGTAGTATTAGAAGATAAAGATGTTGTGCTTGAAAGTGTTCGGTCTCCATCAGAAGATTCAATTCCTGGTCCACAGCTCAATACAGAAAAGATATTTGCTCCCAAGACAAAAGATATGGAGGAAGACTTATTCTTACAAAGCAGCACAGCCATTCCAGGTTCATATGCATTTTTAAAAAAAAATTTTATTTTATTTTTATTAACCTTTTGTAGAATATTTTTACTAAACCTTTGTGACCCCTAATGGATTAATATAGCTATATTTGAATTAAAAAAAAGCATGATCTATGGATGCTTTTTTTTTTTTTTTTTTTTTTTTTTTTTTGAGGATTTATGGTAGTCTACAAACATATTGGAATAAAGATTTTAGATGAAAAAAATAAACAATTACATAGACCTTGTCAGTAGAGTTCAATAAAAATTGTACACACAATTTTAAAACAAAATACAACAAAAAAGATAAGCCAAGTGCTCTCTTGGTAGAAACTGATATGTAAATAAGAGTGCTTAATGTGCTTTCAAAAAATACAGAGCAATTTAAACTTTTGAGAAAAATATAATTAATAAAAAATCTAAACTTCTACTACTGCAGTTTCTTCTGTGGATTATCAGGCAGCAGAGGTTCAGATTTTTACTGCCAGGTGATCCACAGGTGAAATCAAGCTAGCAGAAAGTTATAAACTTTTTATAAATTATATTCTAGAATTGTGTGTGTGTGTGTGTGTGTGTGTGTGCGCGCGCGCGCACGCACAGTGGAACAAGGGTGAGTTGGATAGGTTACCTATTTTTACAAAATCCCCAACTCAGAATTTTATATCAAGAATTTAAAAGATGAATCCAAAACCATAATAGGATGATGGGGATGAAATAAAAATTTAAAACAAATCAATAAATAGGGCCTATATAATGTGTAAATTAAGTCTAAGCGTTTTTTGTAAGAAATGAGGTGTGTGTGTGTGTGTATAATATATATTTTCTGTTCATATGTTATTTTTAATGGACACAATTTAGGCAAATGCTCTGTTTTTTGGGTTTTTTTTTTTAAAATAAAGAGTAGTAATTACATTTACTGCCCCGAATATTCAAGAAATTTTGTAAAATTATTAGAAATAACATATAAACAGAAAATATATCAATTGTCAGACTTAATCCATTTCATTTTATTTATATATATATATATATGAGAGAGAGAGAGAGAGTTTGATTGATGATGTGAGTTTGTGTCCCTGAGTTTCATGCTCTCTGCGATTGTCAGCTTGTTTGGTGTGAAAACCCAGGGTCACAACCTCACATCAATCCAACTAAGTATGTTAGCTCTATCATTGATATTGAGTGCTTTCCACTAAGTACTGCACATATGTAATATATAAAAAAAATTGCACACACACACACACACACACACACATATATATATATATATATATATATATATATATATATATATATATATATATATGTGTGTGTGTGTATTATATATATATATATATATATATATATATATATATATATATATATATATATATATATAATTAATGCAAGTATAAATTTTGTCACTTAGCTGATTGATGTTACCTTCAGTATCCTCCAACACGATAATTTTGTAGACGGGCCCTCTGCAAATCACTCCGTCCACTCATCAATGGATATCAGCAATTGACTGTTTATATTTTTTGATTTTTCTTTTCTTTTTTTTTTCTAATAGTGCACATGTATGTGTGCTGAAATACTTTAAGAAATAAGAAATGTTAGTTTGCATTTTGTCATGGGCAGAGATTGCTTGAAATGATGGGGATTTCTTAATATCAAGGAGCATTTCTAATAAATTAAATGATAAGATAAGACAAACAGTTTGGAAATAATTGTTAATATTTTTTTCTTTTATGTCCACTAATTTTCCTTATTTTCTTTTCTAGTTAATGAATGTCTGCAAGATCTGACAAACCGTGCTCCCAGTGCAGGAGATGTTTGTATAAGCCTACAAATTCCACCTTGTAAGTAACTTTTCTTTAACTCAACAATTTTTGCATGTTTATGTGTGTGAGTTTTTCAAGTTCAATTAACTAACAAGTAATAACCATTATTTTTCAGTTTCCTTTAGAAAAATTGCTTTGGAATTCTTTTATTAGACATCTTTCTTACTTTTCAAAGATATCTTGTATATAAGGTTTTATAATTCTGGATTTCAACAGATTAGTATGAATATTTCATTTCTCTTTGGCTAAAGTGATTTTCAAGATAGTTGGTAGTGGCAGTGATGAGACAATATTTGCTCTTTACATTAGTGCAAAATTGAAATTAGTAGGTTTTTATATTTTTAACACCATTTTCATATTAAATAAGGTCAGCTTAAAGATTATATAGTAGTAGTGGGGGTGTATCAATCTTCCAAATAAAGAGGCTGTTTGCTTAGAAAAGAAAAATTAAAAACTTTTGCTATTTAGTCAAATTTAAACACTTACCTCTGGTACTAGTAGTAAACTAACTTAATCCTTTGCTTGGTACTGCCAAAGATGTATTTAATTAGATTAACTTTGGGGAAGAAATAGGTAGGAAAGTTATCTTTGTCTGAATATTCCAAGTGAGCAGGACTTGCTTCTCTTGCAAATCAGTATTGAAAATACTGATCTTTAACATTGATCTTTTGATATCTGAATATGAAAAGTTTTTTTTTTTTTTTTTTTTTGTAGGGCTAGAGTGGGGAGAAGCTCTGTTTACATCACCATTAGTGTTAAAACTTCCTTTTAAATATCTTAAAATGTTTTTCATTTATGTTTTCATTTGATCTTTTAACAATAAGGCAACGTGTTAACATTTTAAGTTGTGGCTGGGGAGTCCTATCCATCTACCTTGAAAATTAATAATCCATTTTGTTTTTGTTCTTTTTTTTCTTTGCTTTTCTTTTTTTTTTTTTTTTTACATTGTGGTTCAAATTTCATTGTAATCTTGATATTTGAAAATACTTGTAAAATCTATAATAGATGTCAAGTTTTTCTTTTTTTTAAACTGGTTTTGAATGGTAGAAAAACAATATATTTCAGTAAAGACAATTTTGATAAAACACAGAAGGTAAATCTTCCTTTACTAATGCATTTCATCCCTTCAGGAATTTTATCAAGGTAAATTTAGAGGTTTTATTTTGTAACTTGTATTTATACACAGAAGAAAATTGGAAGAACCAAAATTTTCAAAATTTTAAATTTGAGAATGCTCTAAAATATTTTTAAAACTTGCTGTGTAAAGGGAAGGTAAATTATAGAAGACATACTTTCGTTGATTAGGCAATAAATTGAGTAAGTGATGTTGTTGAACTTTTATTTATTTATTTATTTTTTAATATAATTATTATTTATTGTTACCTATTTTATTGTTTAATTATTTATTAATTTAAACTTGATATTTTTTCTCCATGTTACTTCTGTCTATAAATATAAGTTACAAAATAAAATCTCCACAAGGAATAAGATGATAAAATATAATACTATAGAAAAGTTTTCCTTGTCTTTATATATATATAATATATATATATATATATACACACACACACACACACACACACACACAGAGGAGTTAGACAAAATAATGTGAACAGTTTGCAAAAATAGCAATTTTTTTTTTCTGGCATCTCTGGGTATTTGTAAACATCAAACCAGCCTAAAAGGTAACTGCTCAGCATTTTAATCCTTTAGCTTGTTTTCCACCTAATTAAGTGATTATTTATCTTCAGGTAAAATAATTAGAATAATAAGGAGCTAATGGAGGTACAACCCCTTATTAGTTAATAAATAAATATTCACATTATTTTGTCTAACCTCTGTGTGTGTGTGCATATATATATATATATATATATATATAAGCAAATGTGTGGATGTAGATCCGACGGTATGATGAAAAAGTAGAAAAGACAAAGCAAAATCCGAATATGTGAGTTTACTGTTTTTTTTTATTTTGTTTTTGTTATTCTGTCGACGTCAGACGTTTCGGTCAAATAGACCTTCTTCAGGACATGGTTAATGGAGACATATTTATATTAGATTTAAGTTAGATGAAGAGGCGATATATACAGGACTAGTCAGAAACAGAAAAACTGAAATTCTACCTGTATATGTCGTCTCTTCATCTAACTTAAATCTAATATAAATATGTCTCCATTAACCATGTCCTGAAGAAGGTCTATTTGACCGAAACGTCTGACGTCGACAGAATAACAAAAACAAAATAAAAAAAAAACAGTAAACTCACATATTCGGATTTTACTTTGTCTTTTCCACATTTTCATCATATATATATATATATATATATATATATATATATATATATATATATATTGCATTTCTTTTGATTGTTCTAAGAAATCTCTGACAGTATTTTCTTAATTATAATATTTTCTTGTTCAGTTTTACTTTATTACATTTATGCATATTGGATTTTCTTTTAAAGATGGTAATGACTTACAACTGGCCAGTCCATCTTTGGACATGGTGAAATTGAAAGATGAACCATCTGAAGATAAAAATGTTTATCTTTGGGATTCAAATGAGTTCTCATTTCGGCGAAGCCCACATGTTGGCTTGATTACTCCAACAGTAAGTTTAAACTTTTATCTTCTCTTTTTTTGTGTGGGTGGTGTAGCATTATGGGATGTTTGTTTCTTACAAATCCCTCTTAAAATTGATTGAAGTTGAGAAATACAAATCTTACCTTCAAAATTTTATTTCTCCAGCCAATACACTAACATACTTCTAAAATCAGAGTTATTATACTTGTATAAATAAACTTTTCTTGGAATTGTTTTGAATCTTTTTAACAATTTTAATTGAATAATTTTAAATAATTATTAAATTTCAATTTTTACTTTTCATTTTTCTTCTTTCAGAGTAGTGATTCAGAAGGGCAAGATTTTTCAAAGGTAGGAAAATCTTTTTGATATATTGTATTTGTTAGTGCACAGTTATTTTGGATTATTGTCAGAGTTGATGGTAAGCTGCTTTAGTTACCCCCCCCCCCCAATCATTTAAAAAAAAAAAATTCCTAAGTAGTTAAAACTTTTCCCAAGATAACCTTTGAGAGTTTGCCCTTCAAAAATATTAAGGTTACTATTCTTAATATCCCAGATTAAATTTTTCTTCTTGGCCTGTGAAGGTCCTTTGTTGGACATAGGTCTTTCCAAGATTCATGCTTAATTGTTGGACAAGAATTAGTACACAAGTTGTTGAAATGGTTGCTTTCATTTTTTATATTTGGGTCAGTGTTGTAGAGTAGGACTCGGCATACTTCCTGCTCTACCCTACTACTGTGACGATGGACTGGTCCTAGTTATAAGTAAATGTTGTCTAATGTGACAAGTAGCCACATTAGATAACATTACAGCAGTCTGATAAATAAATTTCAGTCTGACTAAAATAGTAGAATTGGTAGAATTCTTGAACACAGTATAAAATATTTTATTTAGTAACTTTATAATTTTACTTTTAGTTATTTTTTCTCTTGAATTGCTTAATGCACACTAGCATCAGTAATGGAGGAGTTTCTTAAGATCTGATCAAATTTGAGTTTATTTTAACTAAATTACTTTTGTGGAATTAGAAATTTTTAGTTAATGGAATAAAAGTTTAAATTTTACTATTTATAGCTTTTATTTTATTCACTGAAAAGTTTCTTGCAATCAGTCTTCCTATTAGTACCAAAGAGAAACATCACAGGCTAAGTTTTGATTATAAAATCTGATTGTAAATTTCCTCATCTTTGAAGAGCAGACAAAATCCACTTCTCATTCTTTTATTTAGCCATCTAAGACAAATATTACAAAATTCTTCACATTCTTACATTTTCTTTCATTTTTTTTAATGTTTGGTTCTGATAAATGGTAAAAAAGAAAAAAAGGACATTTCAATGTGACTAAAGTATGTAAATGTTTTTAAATCATTTTAAATAAAACAAAATAAAAAATATATATATACTTTTAAAATGTCAATTTTATTTTTAATTTATTTTGGTTAAACTGGTTTCTGTTAAGTGGTAAAATTCTTGAATGTAATATAAAATAATGTATTTAATAACTTTTTTGTTGAATTTTACACTGTTCCTTTTAATTTTTTTTATTTAGTTGCTTGCTTAAGTAACTCCACTTTCAATAGTTCTCTCTTAAAATTTATTTGAATTTGAGTTGCTTATAAATTAGTTATAAAAAAGCTTTTATTAACAGAAAAACAAGAAAATGCAAAACTTAATGTCTTGAAATAAGTTTCATTTCTGTCTGTATGCATTTTTTTGTTTTCTTTTTACCTAAAAAAAATAGCTAATAATTGGTAATATGTATTGACATTAAGCTTTGTACTGACAGGTTATAAAGATCTATCAGGAATAACTGGATTATTCATGTACAGATTGGCATATCTCTGGATCACTATGGAGTGTCTGTGTAATCTGTGGAATGTAACACATACACACTATGTGTATATGTATATAATTTTTTTATAACATTTTTATTTTGCTTTTTATTTTTATTTATTTTTTATTTAACTACAATTAATTTACAGATGACCACCAGTCCCCCAGATTATCATCAGCACTGTTCACTTGATGAAGATATATTTTTAAAATTCTCAATGGATACCAATCTAAACTTCACTGGCAGAAATTCTGTTAATATGATTCAAAAGGTCTGTGCAGTTTTTGTATCATAGGAAAACTCTTTGACTCTTCTGTCACACGCACACACACAGAGGTTATGATTTCTTTTTTTTTCTTTTTTTAAACATTTTGTGTGACAGAAACATTGGAAATTTTTAAGCTGAAGTATTATTCCTTTAAGCTGCCATAAAATTTAACAATCTCCTTGCTATCAAATATTGGCAATAGTGTGCTTGGATGTATGTATAGTATAGTATAGCGTTAATTGGGTGGTCCCATAACTTGGAATTTATTAAGGTACGATACTAGACTTCATTTATTGATTTATAGCATCTTTGAAAGACAGGGTTTACTTAGGAGTACCCTTTATCTTTCCAGGTACTTTTTTATTTATAGCATTTTGGAAAGGGAGATGGTCTACTTAGCAGCATCCATTACCTTTCGAAGTATACTGTGGCAGATAATAGTATTATCATAATAATAATAATGATGAGTAATTTTTGCCTGATTGCCAAGTCCCCCCCTGGGCCCTATGAGCAAAAAGGACATTGTAGAAGAGTTATCTATGCGCATTTGGCATGTTTCCTTTATTATGTGTTTTATCGTCTGAAAAGTCAGATTCTCTATATATTTTTTTCAAAATGTCTACATTAAGAGGATATTTCTTCTTTTTCTGAAAAAATATTACTTATAATAAACTTATTTACTGCTTGGATAAGTATATATTGGGCAAATCATGCTAACGGCACTGGTTTCTGTTCGATCATCAAAGTTAAGCAGCATTGTGCCTGGTCAGTACTTAGATGTGTGGCCACTTGGGAGCACCTACACAGAGGCCATATCTTAATATTTAGGCATTAACAATCCTACCAGTAACTTTAAATCAGACATTTCAAATCATGTGGCATAGGCATTTAACTTGCTAGTTTATCAAGGCTGTCTACATTGCACAAATTATGTGTCACTATAAACAATTCTGTAGGTACAATTGAGGTTTTGGAGGTTCAGTTGATAAACTCCTTCATCTGCCATTGCCTGCTTGGTGGCTGTTCCTGAGCAGCCATCACGTACATATTAAAAAAAGCAAAATTTCTGTAAAGATAACAAATGCTGATTGGTAAGTGTGGCTAAACAGTAACATTATTGTTTTCCAGTTGAATAATTTTGACTATTTTTTAATTGGTCTAATTAGCAGTAGGACTTGTTTGAATCAATTTCTTTGATTTTTCTGGAAGGTCACCATAGATAACATTTTTACAATTGCACAGTGAATATGGCATCTCCTCTTTTTGGCAAAGTTCAGAAATTCATTTCACTTGTTCCACAATATCTTTAGTTTTCTGTTATGACGTATTCACTTCAAGATATTTTCATGGCATTTAAGTAATCATACAAGGTAATGACTTTTTTTTTTTTGTTTCCTTTAAAATTACTACCATTAGCCAATTTGATGCAAATGATTTTCAATCTTTGATTTGGATATTTTGAGTATGTTGCCAATTCCTTATATCATGATTATTATCAAGTGATGTTTTGATTTTGATCATAATGAACCTCAGCTGGTCTATCAAACTAGGGAGAATTGTTCCAAAAGATCTTCATCAGAAAACTTCACAAACCACTTTTGACATGATTTAGCATCTACAGTACCTTGTCTTTAAACTGCACAAATCTTTCTTTTTTTGTGTTTTCAGTTGCTCTTTAAAATTTGATAAAAAGAATAAAATTTATGAAATCCACCAATTATCTTAGGTTGATTATTCAGTTAAAAGAAAAAATTCCTAACAAATTTAGTAAATTTTTACCTCTTTTCTTTTTATAAAATTTTCAAATTTTTTCCTTGTAAGTAATTGGAAACCAATTTACTAAATTTCTGAATTCATAATATAATATATATATATATATATATATATATATATATATATATATTTTATACATTTGTACCTGCCAAAAAGTGTCAAAAGGATGATTTGTCTTGACACTGTTATTAATGTATATTCTCTTGGCAATTTTTATTGCTTTGAAACATTATTTTTAGAATTTTAAAGCCCAAACATATGAAACTGGATTTATGCATTCTCTGAATTCACAAGAATTGACAATAAAAGAATTAAACATAGGAATTTTCTGGGTCTTGAGATATGCCATAAAACATGGTAAAATGGTACATTGATTAATATCAATAATCAACAAATGGTGATGAACAGTAAAGAAGAATAATGATAGTAAAATAACTTATAGTGATTTCAAATGCTGTCAGTGAACGAAACATAGGCCATGCTACATGATGTAGCATGTTTCTCTGGTACAGGACAGAAGTTCAGATATTGTCTAAAGCTACCTTGTTTCAAACTTTTATAATTTAATCATTTACAAAGTGTTCAGTTTTTTACTCTAAGCTATTTTCTTCCAAATTCTCGCAATTATCTCTAGACTAACAGTAGATAGGAATATTTAAAAAAAAAACAAAAAAACCCCTCAAATTAGATTTGTTTGGATTTTGGTTATATTTGATATTTGCAGTGAGAATTCTTTGGAGCGAAGAAACATCAAAATCCTTTGTTCTGACTTAAAAAAATCAAAAAAAATAAAAATAATCAAGATGTACCTCTTTGAAATAAAAATTTAATTTTTATTTTTTGCTATTTAGGATGTCTTTGACAAAGGAAAAAGTTTATATGATCAAGATGAATGGGAATTAAAAAATGTCTTCCCTGATTACAAAATAGAGCCGTAAGTATAAAAAGGAAAATTTTATTTTGTTCATAATTTATGCTTTTTAAAAAGTGTTTTTTTTGCATTTGATATAACTACCTACAGGTGTTTAAAAAGTTAGTTAATTTGCACATTTGTGTATATTTATACAGCAATCTACATACGAGGGTGTATCAGTAAGTCTGCAGCCTGACACGTGGGCATTAGCTAAATTTTGATCCGAAATTTTCACTGTATAAGGATTTGTGATTGATATTCACCTAAATTGAATACATTGACAGGGAATTAAATGTTGTTTGCCAGAAGTCAGTTACAAAATCTGACTTCAAATACCTACTTCTATGAGTCTATAACTTCAACTGTTTTCATACTAAAAGTATCACCAAATAAACTTGTTGTTGGTGTCTGCAGACGAAAATGTATCAGAAAATGCCAAGCCGGAGATAACTCATGGTTAACAGTCAATATGTTAAAAAATACTGTGACATTACTTTGTTTTATCGTCATTAGATTGTAAACTTACTGATGTACTTATGTTTGTGTGTGGGTGTGTATACACAGTGCTATCTTCAAACAGAAACTGTGATCATAGTGTTTTCACAGATAACTCTGGTAATACTGGCTTCCTTTTCTCTGAACAAAGCCATATTAAGATAATAAATCTTAACCCCATAAGACAGACTGATATATGCTGTCTTGTTAAGCATGTAATAAATTGAAAGTTTTTTGAAATGAAGCATCAAGAAATGTCCATACAGAAGATAATCCCTTGTATCTTGAGTAATTCAGAGAAACCCTGAACTGTTTTAAATCTGTAGTTAGAGATTTATGTTTTTTTTGTTTTTTAGTGGAAGTGGAAAGCAACTTTTAATGGATAATAGCAGCTTGTCAAATAAAATGCAAATAAAGCAAAACCTCCCACCTCCCACCCCAATGTAATAACTGGGATGATTAGGTAATGATGATAGATATTGGAAATTAAAGGCTGCTTTCCAGTTATACTTTCAATCTTCTCCAAGGTCTTCCCAACATATATCTATAAAAATGAGCTTCATGACATCCATGACTAAATATGGGAACTTTTTGCTAAACCAATAAGAAACATTTTACTACAATTCATGTAGATTTATTGCTCTTCAGACAGTTTTCAAACATAGACTGTGATAATTCAAGGGTAACTCTGGTAATACTCCTACAGAACCATTCCTCTGAATAATATAGCATTAAAATGTTAAATTGAACTCTTACCCCCCTAAGACAGAAAAATCTTATATATATTGATTTATTAAGCAAACTGGGAGTGGACATTTATCAAAAAGTTTGCTTTTATATAAAAGGCAGTTAAACCCTTTATTAAAATGATAAACTGATCTCTTACCCTCATAAAACTGACAAATCTGATATACATTCAGATATACATTGTACAAGTTGGGAAACCTCAAGAATTTCTTTATATAAAAGACAGTTCCCTTGTATTTAAGGCAATTTAGTGAACTCCTGTATTGGTGTATATTAGTTTATTTATTTTAGTGCAACTGAAAAGCAGTGGTTCATGAATAGTAGCAGTTTGTTGAGTTTCTGAATACTTTGCAAAATTATCCTCTCAGTAACAACGAAACTGGTTAGGTAATACCAATAAGCCTGGAATGGTTGATATATTGCAGTAAATATTATTACTTATTATTGGATACTCGTATTTGATATAGATGCCCTATTTTAAGTTATTTTAAACAGTGTGTATTCAACAAATCCTAATAAAGAAAATTTACTCTCCAGCAGGGATGAATGTGCATCCTCCTTTTGCAGAAGAAACCACTGTTTGATCTGGTGTGCTTTACTGCTCAGCTACAGTGTGTCACAATTCAGTAAACCTCTACTTTCCCTTATTTAATAAACTCTGTTTAAAATTTTAAAAAATAAAAATGGGCTATCTATTTCAAATATGGGTGTCCACTACAATAACTTTTGAGGTATTAATAAAGTTGGATTAAAAATAAAACCATTAATTCTTCAGTATTATATAAATAAAGCAAACTAATTTGTTCATAGTCATTACTATTATTGATTTCTGGATTTTACTGAATATAAGTAGTAATTATTTATTCATTTTCTTTTATCATATATTTTTTAAACTTTCAGTTTTTGTAAAAATGAAATGATTTTCAGCATAAAGAGCCCTGAGAGTCCTAAGAAATCCCTAAGCCCAGACTTACCAAAGAATGTACAAAAAAGTCAGCTCAAACAAGATGGCACACAACAAACACATGCAAAAAGACCAATTGATATCAGCTGTTTAGAAAAAGGTCCTCCAGAAAAACATCTGAAATTTGATTCCAGTCCACAACCATTTTTTGGAAGTTTCAGTGAAGACTCTCTGAATTCTATAACAGTTGGTGAGTATATTATTTGATATAACAAGACATAAGATGTGGTTAGTATATTAAGTTATCAAAAGGACATTTTTATACTACTTAATTTTTGTTAAAACTTCTAGTGTAACTCTTATCACAGATGAGATGAATTTAATAAAAAAACAAACTTGCATTCTATACAACTAATAAAAAATGTTTTAAGTCATTTTTGAAGATACATCAGTTTTTCTTAAATATTATATGGAAAAATAAAACTCTCCTTAGGTTGTTTTACTTGAGTTTGTTGTCCATTAAAAATATTAGAAGTATCAAAACACTAAAATAATAATAAATACATATAAAATCATATTTAAATAAAATTAAAAATAATATATATATATGTGTGTGTGTGTGTGTGTGTGTGTAAGTATTGATATATGAATATACATAGGTACCTGTGTATATCAATACATGTGTATGTGCCTATGTGTGTAATTGCACATGTAAATGAACATATGTGAGATTTACATAAGTGTATATTTTAATATTGCCTTCAAATATTACACCATCTTAATTTAAAACCTAAACTTTAAGTAAAAAAGATTACCCATCTAAAAATAGTCACAAATTACATTCATGAAGTAGGTTCAAGCTGATAGAGATGTTACCTTAACAATCATTTACAATATTGATAGATTACTATCAGTAAACTATTATATTTTAAATAATTTATTTTTAATATACTTTCTTAGAATGCATTTTTAAATATACTATTTAACTCGTATTAAATCCCTAAATTATTTGTAAAAGAGTTAAATATTTAAATTGCTAGCAAACATCAAATTAATCTCTTCAATGATTTTAAAAAATTAAATTACTATCAAACATTAAAATCTTTTTTTACATAAATTGCTAAAAATTACGACTCCTCCTGTCTATGAGTAAAGCCTAATTACAGCTTCTTTCTCTTTACTTCCCTCTTCTTTCTTTCTTTTTTTCTGTCTTCTCCCCCTTCCCTTTCAATATATCACTTCCGTTAAGTTAATTGATTAAATAGGTCAATGTCTGGTCCCTCCTCCTTTAATATTAAGATAGAAATATTAAAATAAACCCTCGCTAAACTCGATCATGTCTATCACACCACTCCTCACTGCCCTCTCTGTTAAATTACATAAACTTAATGCTACCCGTCAAAAGTGTAATTTCATTTTTCTTTTCACCTTTTGGAAATGTAGTCTGATGATCCAGCATCCTTTAAAAGGGCTATGGTGAAATAAATTATTACATGGAGCCTTAAAGTGGTCTGTTTTCCTTTAAATATATATATATATATATATATATATATGATCATAAAATCATCAAAAAAAATAGCATAATAAAGTATATTCAGCAGATGTTATTTCAAATTCTTGACAACACTTGGCATTTTTTTTTCTGCTACAACACTGATTTTGATTTCAGGCTTGTTTACATCTGTGTTCTGTTATTGACGTTCTTTCAATTACAATTCCATTGTGGTTTAGAAGCCATTTTTGCCCATGGCTCTGAAGAAAAATGCTAATGCTAAGCATAAGGCTATATTGCTGGAAATTAATTATTTTATTCAGAACACTGTACGTGCATATCATAAATACTGTAATAGGTAATGGGGAGTGTTTATTTGCGGTTTATAGTGTGGTTATTTTGACTTAGGTTGAAAAACAACTTGCGTTGTGACCTAGAACCAATTAATGATATACGGTCAGGTATGCCTGTATTGTAAAATAATATTCCAGGTAGGATTTATTAAAAAATTACCATTCACACTGACAGTTGCATATAGTAAAGGACATTTGTAATATATAGTATTGGCATGTATGGGTGCAATGGGTAAATTGTCGACATTTTTAATTTTGTTCATGCACATTGTTTGTTTTTGATTTTATTGACTGTACAGTGTAGTAAGACCAGTTGGGCACAGTCTGTGAGAAAAAGAGCACCATGATGCAATTCACTCTGCTAGAAATTTGGAAATGGCATGCTGTACTGCTTGGCATTTGTGCTGGAAGCTCCAATATAAACATTTCAGAGTGTTTGGGTGTCAATCTGAGGACAGTGCAGAGGATTTGGAAAGAGTTGGTTTATATATCCAGTCAACATCATGATGTTTGTAGTGATCACTAGTGATGGCAAAGTCATGCTTCCATTCATCTTCCCACGGGGCCTCTGACTCAACACTGAGGCCTCCTTCAAGTGCCTTGAGGATGTAGTACTGCCCTGGGTCAAGAGGGTGGCTACTGGGAAACCCCATGTCTGGCAATGGGACTCTGCACCAACCCAAACAAGCAGGAGGCCTCTGTTGTGTCTGTCAGACAATTTCTGCAACTACATCCCCCTTTACACCTGGCCACCTAACTCTCCAGACTGAAACCCGCTTGATTATTATGTGTAGGGTGCAGTTGGGTGAGATACCAACAAAACTCCTTGTAACACCAGAGATGAACTGAAGGCAAGGATTATGTTAGCATTCATCAACTTAAGCAAGGAGACCGTCCAGAAGAGATGTGGGATAATCGAAAGTCATCTCGAGGCCATAGTTGAAGTCAATGGCGATTTTATTGAATAAATTTACTCTTTAGTATTTCAGGTTATTTTTGTGTAATTTTGGTAAATATATCTGTTAAAATGAGATGTCAGTGTTATTTTCATTTTTACATAATTTAGACGACAATTTATCCATCGCACCGTGTATAGTAATGGACAATTAGATTTAGATCATTATTAGTATAGTTTAACATGATATCTAGGAAATGTAATGTTTTTCTATATAAGTAGATTCAATTGGGCACCTCGACATGAGGTAATGGTTAGCAAGCTTGTCTTGGTAGATCAATTATGATTTGAATAGTATGTTTGATCCTCACTGAGTGACCCATACTTTCGACCTTGTGCCACAGGTAAGCTACTCTTAGAAAATCACCATGTAGATTCAGTTGTATGTTTTATATATGAAACAAAAACAAACGTATTACTTTTCCTTGATGTTAAACTGTAGTGATAATGACTTAGAACTAAGTGTCTATCAAAAATACAAAAAAAATGCCACTGCAACAAAATCAAATCAGAAATCCCTTATTTTCTTGTGTATAATACAAAGCAAAAAACTTTTAAGTATAATCAGTCAGTTATGTCCCATGTGTGATACACGCTAATGCGATCATGTATCTTTTGATACATGAATGATTGACAAGGTAGATTTTTTTTTCCCTGCAGTAGATTGTCATTTCTTACTGTGGTAGACCAGTTGGCATCCAAGGCTATAGAACTTGGTCTGTCCTGCTATTTACCTGGGGAGGAGAAGAAGAAAAAATTTCATACCTTTCCCAAGAGTATTAGCACATAAGTGAATGTAATGGATTCAACTGGAATTCGAACTCTGCACTCTGATTCCTCAATCCAAGCTGCTATCCGTTACTCCACCGTAGGACTCCATAATACAGCCATCTCCATGTAAATTTTTTTGACAAGTTGTCTAATGCTATCCATTAAAATCTCATTCATACATTTGTACATATTTCACTAAAATATCTAATTTTTCATGACGATAAAGAATAAAAATGAACTGAATGTTTTGATTCTTCTAATTTCTGTGAAAATTTTCAGAGAAAGGTCCTTTGTAGCATTAATGTTATCAAAGCATGACAGATCTTGTGTATTCCCTTTTTAATTTATTTTTAATCAATTTTTATGAATTTCCCCTCTTTGAGACGAAAGATGTTCAATTATTGTAAATTGCGGCATGCAAGTCAAGTTTTTAAGCTTAAAAAATATCTTTTCCAAAATTAAGAGTTGACTTAAAAAATAGGGTAAAAAATTTAAAACATTACCAATGGGTTATAAAAAAAAATGGCTACTGCACTCCTAACAATTACTGTACACCACTTACCAGGCTGCCACAAATATATCCCACTAAAACTTGTTTGTTAATATACCAAATATGTTCAACCATAGTTTTGCAGTCTGGTGGCATCACTGGTTGTTTGTTTACATCACTGATACAAATAGTGGATGAGTGATACTGTGTTTTACAATAACATGTAATATGTAGCAATACTATAAAAAAACAAAACAAAAAAAACAAAAACTATCTAGTATGATGTTTAATCTACAGTATTAATACTTTATAGGAGTTGATGTAGAATTTAATGTTTTTATCAGTAAACATGACAAATCTTAAATCATTGCTAAGTTAAACTGATACAATATATGATACCTACCAGTGTGAATTGTAGGTTGTTTGCTATACAACAAATATAGAAAGATATTATGGTTAGTGCCTCAATATACAGGTAAGTGTACACCTTATGTAATTTTGGCACAGGTTATTGCATACTGTAGCCTATCGTATGTTTGGGGGTCAACCTATATGGTAGGTTAAGCCTAACTAAGAATATTGAGCTAAAAATCTTGAGTTTGAAGTATGCTGCAGTTTACAGTATTCTGATTAAGAAAAGAAAAAAGCAAATATTGCCAACATATCAAATACCTTTGTATAAACATTATCTACATGTAGAAAGGATGAAAGCATCTGTGAAAAACATCCTTGTAGCTAATCAATATTTGATTAACAATCAAGTCTCCTTGATTTGGTTAATATTTCCATGTTTATTGCCATCATCCTTATAACAAATTCTATTTTAATATATTCTGAGGGAAGTTTCTCACATTTGCAGCTATATTAAATTAAGTGCCTCTGAAACACTTGTATGAACTCTAATAATTATATGTAAGAATTCTTAATTTGTTTATTTTTCTAGAAGAACCTAATAAAGAAAGCGTTTTGCGCAATCTACTCGTGAATGGAGAAGACCTGAACAATGGCTATAGTGTCAACAGACCTTTAACATCACCAAGTTTCATGGTAAGAGATTATTTTAGAAATTACTCTGGTATGAAGCTTCATATTAAATATAATTCTTTAAAGTTCTCCGTCAAGCCTACCCGACTTTATTGGTATGTACTTGGATAATGTGGACAATTGATAAAATAACAAATGTTTGAAAAATTGTTAATTTGTATTAACGTTACACTGCAGTAATGTAAACAAAAGCATTTATGAAGTTTTGTCTTTATATATTTTACTTCCCTCTATGGTTTTCAACAGGACAAACAAATAATGACCATTTCATCAAATTCTTGATGTAACACCATATAGAATTTTATTCACAAAACATTACAGGATTCTAATATTCAATTAAAAAATTATTGTTAATTGTACTAATTAAGCATCAATTATTTCTTCATTGTCATTATCACCACTCAATATATCAATATCATGTTCAGAAGTAGTTTCTTAAAAAACATTGCTTGAATTATCTGTTCATATTAGAGACAACCCCATGTTGAATTTTTGGTTTCACTAGAAACGGGTACAAATTTTACTGAATTGATAAAAAGCTAAAAATAACTCTGGTTTTGACATGAAAATATGTAAGTTTGGAATTTCAGTTAATGTCATACAGGATTTTGAAATTATATCACCATTAACCAATCAAATTACAAAACATCTTCTTCCAAAAATATTGGGAATAAATGCAAAAATCTTAAATGGAATTTGAACTTTGTTTACTGGATTCAGTTTACTATACTGATGGACATTATGCCACTATTCAGTATCCTGATAGATATATATATATATATATATATATATATATATATATATATATATATATATATATATATATATATATATATATAAATAAAATGTGTGGCTTTTTACAATAGTCTTTGCAACTATAAATAATTATTTCCTTTTATATTATTATAGATTAAGCATTACGTCACAAATATGAATATTTGTCTTTTTGATTAAAAAGTTTGGGTTCATTTTATCATATAAAGTTATTGTAAATTGAACACTCCTGCACTAAATGTGATTTCTTAAAATATAAAAAAAAAATTTTAATTTTTAAAATTTTAGATCTGTCATTTGTAATTCATTGTTTATATATGACTCAATTAAACATTACAGATTGTGAATTTCACAATTCTTTTGTTTTGACATTTTAAGAAATCATGTATGAACATTAGTTTTGGTTTTTGTAGGGGGGGGTCAACTTACAAAAAATTTATATGTAAAACTGGACCCCCTATTAAATTATTTCTGGGCACAGTAAATAATGTCAAATATTTTTTCAAATATTTTTTCATATTACTATACAACACACCTGTTGTAAATTGGGAATTTGTTGCTGAAATCAAACCATTTTCAGGCAAGGGGGAGCAATGCAACTTATGTTTACTAGAAAAATACATCTGCAAAAATATTTATAATTTAAATATACTTAATAAGTAAAATGAGCTTATGTATAGTTGTACACAGAGAAAAATGTCTCTCCTAAAACATTGTAATTCTGGATAAATTTCTTTTCAACTTTTTACTTTAGGGCTTACAATGATTATCTCACTTTGACTATACAAACGTCCACTCTCTGTGCTACAAACTGCATCACACATTGAAACTTTAAATTTAAAAAATGCTTCAATTTTCTTCCTTCTTTTTTTTACTAATGACTCCAAACTGCATCCCATTTTATTTACTTAAACCCTAGTAATTTCTTTGTACTAAATTCATGCCATATTAATTTTGAACTATGTATCCCCTGCATATTTAAAAAAAGCTATATCTTGTGCCTGACGAGTTGGATAACCAACGAAACTTAAGTTACACACCAAACCTAGGTATATGTATGTTTATTAATATATCTCTCCAAGCTCTATGCTCTATCAAACCACATCGAGCACTATTATTTTTGCACCTCTTGGAAATTTGTATGGGCACACAGTAAGGATTGAACTGACTACTTAGTAGTAATGGTCAACCAGACTAACCTTCCTAACCCTCATGACGAGGCACCTGGTTTTAAACAATACAGCTAATCATTATATAAAAGATCATTAAATTTTAAAAAAAAACGGTCAAATATAAATTTGTAAGTTATGAAGTAGACTTTTATGAATAATATATAAGATAATTTTAATTCAATCCTTACTGTGTGCCCATACAAAATTCATCTTACCTAAGCAAACTGCCAGCCATAACATCAAAGCAGGTGACTCAAAAGAGTTTGAATTAAAGATTAGAATAATAAATGTGCAGGTTGGAAAATTTAATATAATAAATGCTGCACAATTTTTAGATGCAAATATATTGGTAGTCATTATACACCCACTAGAAATTTGATACATGAACTTGCTTCCCATTTTTTTCATTACTGTTTCACGAATTTAGATAGACAGGCACTAAAATATATATATATATATATATATATATATATATATACATACATATATATTAATGCATGTTTCATTAAATAATATAGACATGTTTTGTCTATTTATTTTAAGTAAGTTCCTTTTGTATTGTCTGACAAGCTTAATCACATTATCTTTGAAAGACGAAAGGAAAACACCATATTGACACGTTTGAATCCAATCTAAGCTTTCGGCTTACATAAGCCATTATCAAAAATATATATACACACACACACACACACACACACACACACACACACACACACACACACACACACACACACACACACACACACACACACACACACACACACAAAGATACTCTAGAATTTAGAACACATAGTATGAACATCTGATTTCTATTCAAGTAATGAAAATAAACAGCATAGAGTTCAAAATATGGAAAGATTTCCTCCAATACTTCTGAAGGTAAAATATACATAGTTAATATCAAATATAGACAGGAAATCACACAAATATTGAAACTGAGAGCTGATATTTATGGGGACATGTTTGAACTTGTTGAATGCTAAAGGGTCAATCATTTGTTGAATTTGATCCTTATTTCATGCAAATATATATAATTTCATTTATAACTAGCTGAATTACCCGTGCCTTGCTGCATGTCATGCATTTTTTATGTAAGAAAATGATTTTAAATCATTGTTATAATTTGTGGATAAAAATGCTGCATTTCAATATTATTCAATGATCTTGCTGATGTGACCTCCATCTTCTGGCTTTCTCCTTCTATATTTTGGATAGGAGTCATTCCCTTGTTCAAATTTAGATTTAATTTATATCAAAGGAAAAGAATTTTCAGTAGTGGTTTTGTGCAAAAACAGCTTAATCTGGCACCTTTGAAATGTATTTGACGCAATACTTGATTGAATTGATAAGCAGGTTTCAGCATTGATATGAAAGTTGAATTGTCATAACAAATATGTATTGTAGGGCACTATCCACTGCTGATTTCTTGCTCTTGATGTCTATAATGTCTCAGTTTGATCTTGCCAATGTGATCTTCATCTTCTGGCTTTCTCCTTCTTTGGATCAGTCATTCCCTTAAATTTGAATTTAAATCAAAGGGTAAAAAAAATATTCCATTGGGGGTTTGTGAACATCCTCACCCCACCCCCCAATAAAAATAAAATATACTTATCCAGGTACCCTGGGTAATGTACTTTCAGAATAAATAAATATATATATATATATATATATATATATATATATATGGGGGTCTATCTTCTGAACTCTAGAAGTTCAATAACAAACAGGTAGACAGAGGCTACAACTTTATATAGATTAGAAGCTTGACACAATGAATTTGAATCTGATTAAGTCTGTTTTCATTACAGTCACATTTTTCTTGCATATTTTAGTTTGAGTATTTTGCTATTAACTAAATACGGGTAGAATTTTTTTTTCTGCAGTTTCTCCATTCATATTTTTTTTATCAGTGTTTCATCTTTCATCCATCTTTGAGTGATGTCTTAAAGAATTAAACTACCTTCAAACATCACTTGAAGATGGTTGGACAGGTAATAAACCAAGCTGTTTGGCAACTAATTATTATTTTAAAACTTCTCCAAAAATGTTATGAAGTTTACTTTTGATTCTTCCTTATAAAGCTGTCTATATGCATATAAAAATGTTTTTAATTTGATTTTAATAAGGACAAACTTGTTTCAAAAGGAATATTTAATTACAAAGAGATGCTGAAAAAATCTAAAACATTTTTTTTAAACTTATGCATGTTTACTTGGTTTTATTTTATTTTTATTTTATTTTTATTTTATTTTATTTTATTTTATTTTATTTTTATTTTATTTTATTTTATTTTAAGCATTTCATCCCAAGCAAGGCAGGAATGCCAATAGCATGTAGGGGAGTTAGAGAGAGTGAAAGTGAGAGAAAAGAGTGCATGTAGGGGTGGGGGGGGGTGAGGAAAAGAAAAAAGAAGAATGGTGACCAAGGCAACAGAAGATTGTGATTAACGTTGCATTTAAACTTTTGAAGATTGTAGTTATCTGGTAAGCAAGTGAGAGGAAGGGAGTTTCACTGTCAGGAAGTGTGAGAAAAGAAATTGAAGGAGTAGAAGTGGTGGTTGCATTTAACTATTTCCACAGTAAATGGGTGGGACTTAGATGCCAATCTAGTAGCACACTTAAATTCATGTTGTTGGGGCACCAGGGGAAATTAAGAGGTTGTAGTTATCTGGGAAGCAAGTGAGAGGAAGGGAGTTTCACTGTCAGGAAGTGTGAGAAAAGAAATTGAAGGAGTAGAAGTGGTGGTTGCATTTAACTATTTCCACAGTAAATGGGTGGGACTTAGATGCCAATCTAGTAGCACACTTAAATTCATGTTGTTGGGGCACCAGGGGAAATTAAGAGGTTGTAGTTATCTGGGAAGCAAGTGAGAGGAAGGGAGTTTCACTGTCAGGAAGTGTGAGAAAAGAAATTGTTGGAGTAGAAGTGGTGGTTGCATTTAACTATTTCCACAGTAAATGGGTGGGACTTAGATGCCAATCTAGTAGCACACTTAAATTCATGTTGTTGGGGCACCAGAGGAAATTAAGAGGTTGTAGTTATCTGGGAAGCAAGTGAGAGGAAGGGAGTTTCACTGTCAGGAAGTGTGAGAAAAGAAATTGTTGGAGTAGAAGTGGTGGTTGCATTTAACTATTTCCACAGTAAATGGGTGGGACTTAGATGCCAATCTAGTAGCACACTTAAATTCATGTTGTTGGGGCACCAGAGGAAATTAAGAGGTTGTAGTTATCTGGGAAGCAAGTGAGAGGAAGGGAGTTTCACTGTCAGGAAGTGTGAGAAAAGAAATTGTTGGAGTAGAAGTGGTGGTTGCATTTAACTATTTCCACAGTAAATGGGTGGGACTTAGATGCCAATCTAGTAGAACACTTAAATTCATATAGCACCAGGGAAAATGCTTGTCAGAGTAGTAGACATTAAAATATATGTAGAAAAGACAGAGAGAAGCCACATCACATCTATAAGAGTGTCTGAAGTCGAGAAGAAAATTCAGGATCCAATTATATTACAGATCCTTCTTTATTTTTTAATCATTTTACTCCAAACAAGGTGATAACACCCCTAAAATTCAAGGGGCTTCTGGGAGTAAAAGAGAAGACTTTACAAGGAACCACAAACACAACCTTAAATAGAAAATAAAGGGATAACCCTCTACTCCTGTTCAAAAGACCATGGAGGAGTGTGATCTATCTATCTATTCTCTTATTTGATAATGTTCTGTTAAGTGGGTCACATTGAGAAATTTCTTGGCTTCTCCTTGTATACTCTGCTTATTTTCTTTTCTATTTCCTTTTTATTATTATATATATATATTTTTTTTCCAGACGGATTTGCTATATCTCAATACAAAGTCCATGTCACCAACATCAAATCGGTTATTACTACCACGTCTAACTCAGTCGGACTGTGATGTGAATGCTCCAATACCTTCAAATGGACTACTTCATGGAAATGAAATTCTCAAAGCCTTAGATGACCCATCAATCATTATTTGACAGAACATTTTCTGTGCCTTATCTATCAGTTTCTATATTTTTATCTCTAAACTGATAGACAATTTCCAAGTTTCAAGATAGCGCAATATTGGTTCAACTCAAGTTATTTTCAATACACTATCATGTTTTATTTGTTAATTCTACTAATGAAATAAAAAAGGCAGATGCATAGCATGTCTTTGTATGTATAAATATGTGTGTATATGTAGGCTGTATGATCAAAGTGACTATATTACTACAGACAAAACAAGATAAATTATCAAATTTGGCCTAAACATCAATCCACAAAATTTAGTTTCCTTTCTTCTTTTTTTAATTTTTTTTCTAACCACCCCCTTTTTTTTCTCTTCCCTTAAATTTTCTGTACATGGATGAAAAAGACACTTTTCTTTTCCTTTTCTTTTTTCTTTTCTTCTTTTCTTTTTTTTTTTTTTTTTGTCCATTTTATTCTTGGATACAGAAAAGAAACTGCAGCTACTGTAGATCAGCTTTTATGGTACATTTTTTTTCTTCTAGAAAATTAATTTCTCAATAAGCAAGTGATAGACATATTTTAGCAAATTGAGGCTATGGTATTTAATTTGAGGCTACCTTTAGTTTGGTTAAATATAATTTTTTTCCTCCCCCTGTTATTAGAAATATTCCCTTTTCCCTGTGTATAAAATGCCTTTTGCTTATTAAAACAAATAATTATAAAAAAAAAATAACTCTCATAAATATGAGCTTTAAAGAAAGACTTGTATATCAAAATCTTGGATTGTCCAAATGACTGCCTATTTTGTTTTCAGAAAAGTTATAGCATTTCGCCAGTAAATTTATTGTAAATTTTTTATGCTTATTTATTTTATATATACAGGCTGTCTCTGCACTCACAAAATGTATGCTTACTTTGTTAATAGCAGTTATGGCAATTATTATCTGGAAGTTGAAGAAAAACAACAAAATGAATGTTAAATATAGGATTCAGTGTTTGTTTTTTGAAAAGATACTTTATTTTAAAACTTTCAGAAAAGTATTTTTATTTCATTTATCAACTGATATCTGTAGACATACATTTATTTATATACATTTTTTTTAAAACAAAATACTGTAGTTGATATTTATATTTATCAAGTTAACTTTCAGGTTCTAACCATACTATTATAAAAAAATGTATACATTTTTAGCATTGACACCTTTTTATTTATATATATATATATATATATATATATATATATATATATATATATATGTATTGACTAAAGACAAAATTTAGAACTTTAAAAAAATCTCTGGATGAGAATGGGCATTTTTTGTTTTCTGCATATTGACAAGCTTAACATATTATGTTTGAACTGGAATATTTAACAGTAATTTAGTACAGTAGCTGTAGTTCTTATCTGGTACTACTAGTGGCTATAGCTGACAATATATCATATATTTTTTTATCTGACAATTTTCATATAAATGTAGCTGCTATAGAATGGGAACAATATTTAAAATATATTGTCAGTTTTATAATTATTTTTTTTTCTTTTCTTTTCAAAGAAACTAAATTTTATGACAGTAGCCTAACAAATATTTGTCTGATTTACAGCACTTATGCTGTAATAAAAGAAAAAGAAAGTAAGATTTTCTATGGATTAATATAACTAGAAATAATTCTACATATTGGATTTCTTGTACTTTGTTAACTTTAGGTGGTACAAGATTATTAAAACTATATTGAATATCTTATCCAATTATTTAATATAACAAGAATCGACATACTATAAAATAGATCTTTTCTATTTTTTATTTTTCTTCCTCTTTTTCTTCTTCCTCTTTTTCTCTCTCTCTCTCTTGTTCTCTCTCTCTCTCTTGTTCTCTCTCTCTCTCTTCTCTCTCTCTCTCTTGTTCTCTCTCTCTCTCTCTCTCTCTCTCTCTCTCTTCTCTCTCTCTCTCTCTTCTCTCTCTCTCTCTCTTGTTCTCTCTCTCTCTTTCGTTCTCTCTTTGTTCTCTCTTCTCTCTCTTTTCTTTTCTCTCTCTCTCTTTTCTTTTCTCTCTCTTTTCTTTTCTCTCTCTCTTTTCTTTTTTCTCTCTCTCTCTTTTCTTTTTTTTCTCTCTTTCTCTTTTCTCTTTTCTCTCTCTCTCTTTTCTTTTCTCTCTCTCTCTCTTTTCTTTTCTCTCTTTTCTTTTCTCTCTTTTCTTTTCTCTCTCTCTCTCTTTTCTTTTCTCTCTCTCTCTCTTTTCTTTTCTCTCTCTCTCTCTCTCTCTCTCTCTCTCTCTCTCTCTCTCTCTCTCTCTCTCTCTCTCTCTCTCTCTCTCTCTCTCTCTCTCTCTCTCTCTCTCTCTCTCTCTCTCTCTCTCTCTCTCTCTCTCTCTCTCTCTCTCTCTCTCTCTCTCTCTCTCTCTCTCTCTCTTCTTTTCTCTCTCCTTCCCAAATATATAAGTATAGGTACATACTTTTAAATGGGTATATTTTTTTTTCCTTTTTTAAAACTTCAAAAATGTCGTTTTGGCTTCATTGTCTTCAGTGTTGTGCCAAGATATCTAAATGTTGGAACAATTTTTTATTTTTATCACTAGTATGATGTTCATTTGCATATTAATTAAATCTAAATGATTCTACTTTTTAGTATATCTCCAAGATTCTATGTTTCTTCCTAATATTTGGCATTATGAAAATAATATTGGTCCATGCCTCTGTGCCAAACCAAGTTGAATTTAATACCTATTTACTCACATAACATTTCATTTTCTAATGTACAAGTTTGTTTACAGATATTAAATCTTTTTTTTTCCTTGTGTAGCCAAAGTATTTTTTAATGCAATAAAAATATACAAATATCTCTTATTTTACAAGCTAAGTAGGAAGAACTTACAAAGGAATTTGAAAATAATTTCTAAAAATCTGTAATTTTATTCTTTAATTTCTTTCTAAAAGAATTTACTAAAATAATACAGGTTTATTTTTTTAAAGTTTTAGATTCAAATTTATTTGAAAATAATTACAATAAATTTAATTCTTTAAATCTGCTTTGGAGAGTTCTCTCTCGTGTAGCTTTATATAAAGTTTTTGCAAAAATTGATTAATAGATCATTAAAGAGTGATACTTTTAAAAATTTATTTGTCTAATTTTAGTATCAGCTTACAAGATAAAGAATTATTTAAATTGGTACAACAAAAAATTTCAACTCAAATGTTTGTATAGGATTTCTTATAAAGTATCTCAACACGATAAATTGACTGTTAAACTATTCATTCTTTTGGTCATAAGTTAATGACTAATAACATTAGCCTTGCCTTTGAAACTTGAATAAAAATACTAAACTCTACTTAGTAGTACTACAGTGATTAATATTTTTACATAATGTTCTATATCCGAATTAAATAAGTTTTCTCTGTTGAAAGATTAAATTTTGCTATACACGTCAAAGCCAAAGAATAGCTTTTATTTGTAGATACAATAAATTGGGGGTAAACAAAAAATGGTAAATTAGTAGCATATAAAAAAAAATTGAGTCATTTCTAACTTTAAGTTTAAGGTTTCTTTAGAAACTTTTAATAATTTAGTAAAGTGTACATATGGAAAATAGCATCTGACAAGTATTGAAATTGAACCCCCCTATCTAAACATCTGTTACAGTGATACCCTCTTTGTGAGATAACTTTACCATAATATCAAAAATAAACATAGATCTTGTTGAGACATCTGCATATTTCTCACCTATGATAAATCAAAGACGGATCCTATATCTGAAGAGAATTCCTATTTTTTCACCATCCAAGTATAGCTTGTCTAACAGAAACCACTCAGTGGTACTCAGGGCATGTGTCATACCTAAAATGTGCCACTGTTTATCCATCCTTTGCTATTTCGATGTAAAATAGAAAAAAAAAAAATGTACAAAACAATTTAGTCACTATTTTATGTGACTACATAAAACAATATTGAATACTATCAAATAACCGTTCACTCCCACACACAGTATTTTGTTTTTTATGTTTTCAATTTGTTACATATTACTTAGATGTTTTTTTTTCCTTTGTAAAATATATATATATATATATATATATATATATATATGCGTGCGTGTGTATAAAAAAAAAATATATATATATATATATATACACACATGCACAATAAATATAATTTGTTTTAATTATATTCTTGATGATAATTTGTTTTTATTCTGTAGCAAAAAGAAAAAAAAATGTATTTTTATTTTCAGTATATTTTGTGGGTGGGGAGGGGTTGTTTTATATATGTAGATTACATACAAACAAATGCTTGCTTTTCTCTTAATCCCTGGGGTGACAAATATACTACATTGAATATTCCCCCTGTACAGAATGTATAACAATTATTTGAAAATGTTGGACTGGCATTCTCAATCTACTTACAAAGTTTTATTTCTTCAAACACTTTTTATTTTTTCAAGAATGAGGAAAAATATTTACTGATTTCAAATAGAAATCTTTGACTAACATATGTAAAATACATATCTGTATATATCAGTATGATAAATAGTTCTGCCAATGAACATGTACACAGTTTAGTAAGATTAACTATTAACCCCCTCAGTCCCCACCAATATTCTCCCTACTTATTTTTTATTAGCTGCTGTTTATTTCCAATTCGAGGAGGTGTTAAAGTTCCCCTGGTTGACAGTGGGGATTAAATTTTTTCTTTAACAACTTAATCAGATTGAGAACTTTTGAACACCCACCTCCATAAGCTTTGACAATTAATTTTCCTTTTTCTGTTTAAATAAACTTTTGAAATTGCCATAAACTTTTAAGTGTCAAGCTTTTGCTCTTCTATTCGGCTGAAATGCCTTGTTTTAGATAAAGATTAAACAAGCTTGTACCAGTTTAAAAGCATTAATGTTGATGGGCTTTTTTGTCAATATTTATTTTTTAAAAATACCAAAAACAATTTATTTTTATTTATTTTTAATTATTTTCAAAAAAAATTTTTAATTTTTAAAATTTTTTTTAAAATTTTAATTTTTAAAATTTTTTTTTAATTTTTCAAAAAGTTTTTTAATATTTTTATTTTTGTTTCTAAATTTTTAATTTTTTAAAATTTTTATTTTTCAATTTTTATTTTTAATTTTTTATTTTTTCTACAAAAGCTTACAGTTGTAGGTGACTAATTGGGCATTAATAAAAAAAAAAAATAGGTATTTTATATCATTATTAAGCTGTTTACTTATTAAATATATTCTTACTGAAAAAAAAAACATTTCTTTCAACTAAGTCAAACTCATCATTCATATAAATTTTGCAAAATTGTTTTTTGTTGCATTTGTTCAACTTGATATAGCCAGTTTTTTTTTTGTTTTTTTTCCTCACAAGGTGCATTTTTGTGAGCATGTTAAAGTAAATTAGTAATGCAATAACTTATGTTTTAAAGACAATTTGGACTGTATGCACACTAGTTGAATTTTTATGTCACAGTAAAACTTTCAAATGACAAGTAGAATATAATAAAAATCAGTTTTGAGTATATTGGCTTTTTTGTATATAGCATGAATATAAGGCATTTGCTAATCATTTCAACATTAAATTTACAAGTCTGAAAAGGAAAAAAGTTAATTACAATACACTTTACATAAATTTAATTTATTCTGCATTATTTATTATTTTATGAAGATCTTGCATTGACATGAACATTAGTTATCTCCCTTATTAATCATATAAATGCAACCTATCAACTTTTTTCATTCTTCTTTTAATGATTCTCTTTATTTTCTCTTTTTATATTAATGTTTTCTTTTCATTTAATACAATCTTTGATATTTTTTTCTTTTCTGACCATTACAGCTTAGTTTATGTTGGGTGATTAATATTTATTTTTAAACTTGGAGTTGCAGTTCTTTAAATATTGCTCCCCACCCCACAACTAATAAGCAATATTTATAGAAATACATCACTTTAGGTTACTGCCTATAAAGTAACGCTAACCACGACTCCTTTTATTATTGCTCATTCAAATTTGGCCAGTTTTAAGCTGTGAGGTCTACATGCATCATGTGTTTGAAAAACGTTTTTCTAGTTTCTGCTATTATTTTATCCCCTTTTTGATATCAAATTGTAGGGACCCTTAATTTAAATACTTATATAATTAGATTAGCTGAACCAAATCTGCTATATGACTTTTTTACTTCCATTTATTTATTTTATTTTATTTATTTACTAGTCAAATCCCAGTCTTATGAATGTTTCTATTCATAATAATAATAATTTAAAAGTAATTCAGCAGATGATGTTTATTTATGGTATCTGGATTTTTGGCGATTACGCTAGTCAACTTCCATCGTTTGATACACTGCAGGTGAAAAATGTATTTATCATGGTCAGCATTGCTTCTCAGCCTTTTGGCTAAGATCAAAGTGTAGTATCTGTTATTGTTATTATTAGCTTAATCTGATTCTCTGTCGCTATACCCCCACACCTCTATCCTCCCTTATTTGTTTCATTCATTTTCTCAGTGAAAATAAGTAGTGTCTTTCCTCATCTTTCCACACAGTCAAAATGGAATGGTCCATTATTTATAACCTATGAACTAATGAAGTGAAGTAGAATTATATTAGTATATTTTGTAGAGCATTCAATAAGACTAATATGTGTTAGTATCTGAAACCATTTAAATTGTATAATACCAGTGAATGTTTGTCTCTTTTAAGAAGTATATGGTATAAAGTTTAGCATGTCAGAATGAGAAGTTGGAGAGATGTGTTTGAATTCCAGTCAGGTTCGTTATATTCAGTTATGTGCAAATACCCTTGGGAAAGATATGAATCCATCTCTTCTCCTCCCCACTATGGGCTGAATAACCCACAAAAAAATATCTTGTATTAAAAATGTCCTTTTACTATCTCTTAAACAAAATCTACTTATTATTAAAAAAAAAATATATATTTTCTTTGGGGATTCTACTGATAAGGCACTTTTCATCAGGATAGTCATTTGTAGACATTTAGAATATGAAATTATAGAAGTGGACACGGAGATCAACACTAATTGGTGATAGTTGGTTTATACTCTAATGTAATCTTCAGCTCATGTGTGTTATTTTGGCTCAACTATGTATATATGTTGGTTCGTGGAGCATTATATTATCCTAACAGTTATTGGGTAGATGTTAATGCTTGTATTTCAGATTAGTCTAAAGGCTATTGAGTAGAAATAAATATGGACCAAAATGCAGTTACTTGTAGCTATTTTATAGTGTTGTTTGTTAACTTTTTGCTCATTATTATTGATTACTTAATTATTTGTTGTTGTTGATTATTATTATTATTACATTGTGTCTGTGTGCATATATAGTTAATTTGTTTATTATTTATTTAATTTCTTTCTTTATTTAGAATTTTTTGTTTATTTTTATTTTATTTATTTGGGATGTGGCTTGGTTATCTAATTTGGACTGAATATTACATTGAAACATTTATATACACTCTGGCTCTGATATTGAGCACTTTTACTCATAAGTATAGCATACCTTAAAAACACTACACTTTTATCATATAAATAATGTATGTTAACACACTTGACTTTATTACAACTTGATGTAATGTGAAGCACTTCAGATGGATTGCTGTTAATACAAGTTAATATTTAATCTTTTTGTGGCTTTCTTGAATTAAATGTATTTCTTTTATTCTAACTTTATTATATACTGTAAGTCTTTAATAGATTGATAGTGATGAGTTATAAATAGTACAGTTAGGCTAGGTTCTCTAAGTTGAGGTGGCATCCAATATAGGAAAGAAATCTCTAAAATCCAAACTACAGAGAAGACAACAGAAAACCCCTCCACTATCTTTCCCAAAAAGGCATGACAATCAACAGATAAAGAAGTTTTTGGAGAGTGATCATCACTTATATCTTGAAGAGACATGCTATTAAAAAAAAAAATAGTTAGGAAAGTATGTTCTGCTAAATCTAAATTTAACTAAGGAGGATTTTTTTTCTTCATTGAAAAGAAAATGTCTCAGTACAATATACAGTCCAATATGAAATTATTCAACTTAAAATATGCAATATTTACTCATTTTTGTGACAGTATATTTAAGGTTTCTTAACTTCCTTTATTTCTCTGCAGTGGCTCTCTCTATCTCTATCTCCCTCTATCTATATATATATATATATATATATATATATATATATATATATATATATATTCGCCCCACACTCTCATACATACACTCTAAATTTTAGTTTTATTCCCGGAGATGTTTTTTCTGTTTCCTTTTTGAATTTGTCGGTCTGATGAATTGGATTGTATTTACGATTCCAATGGAATATTAGTGTTTAAGTCTTTTTATTATATCCTTACTCTGTCCTGGACATCGAGTTCTACCTAGATTCTATCCTCTTGGAATTTTTATACATATATATATATATGTATGTATGTATGTGTATGTATGTATGTATATATATTTATATTTTAGATATATGATTGCATATGTATGTGCATATTTACCACTAATATTATCTATCTCCAGCTATATATACATTTCTATTTTTATTTTAGGTGCAATTTTTGAAAGAAAATATCAAAGAAAAAAACTAAAAACAGTTATCAATATTTTGTTGATGGTTGATACAGTAATAAAATAAGGTAATGGTAATATTAGCCGTTTCCTTATAAGGAAATATTTTGCATTCAATGACCGAGCAGCCAGTACAGCTTTTGGTTGAAGTTTATAAAATCTTAAAACAATTTTTTCAGGACAATAGGTTTCTCGAGTAGCTGTTATTGTTATTTCCACTATTGAATGGGGTTTGCTTCCTAGCCTTTTATTTGTAGTGTGTGGAATGTCAACATCTTGTTTATGTTATTTTTGACTTTCAGTTACATGTGCTATCCATTTTAGTTGTTGCTGCTGCTGTTGGAAGTGCTCAAGTGATGTGGCTTCTGTTATTTGGTTCAGTTTTTTGTGATTCTGTAGCACCAGTACAAATGTTTCAAGAAGTATGTTCTTTACCAAAGACCTTCAGGTGTCACTCGCTCAAAGCAATTTTTAACCATTGATCTTGGAATATGATTGTATACAGCTGACACTTTGGGTTTGTCATCATGAATGACATTCATATGAAAGTCTTGATCAGACAAAGCTATTTAACCATTACCACACTAATTTCTTTCTAGAATTATTCCCCTGCCACTTTATTTTTTGAGGGTGCAAAAATATAAACAGCTACTGTTTTAAAATTGTTATAATGTTCTTTGTATTGTGCGTATAGATTTTAATTTTTGTACACTAATAAAAGAATGAATGAGTATTATTTCGATGTAACGCATCATATAATGTGTTACGTTTTTCATGTATGTTTTGACGTTGAAAACAAATTGAAACGCGAAATAAAAAAGCTAAATAAAAAAAAGTGGCAACAGAACAGCTCCGAGTGAAATTAACAAGAAGGATACTGCAATGGAGAGGCCTTGATAAAGAACGCTGTGGAAAGGGAAGTAATATTATTAAACCAATATGCTAAAGGTTAAAACTATATCTTAGTCTGTAGCTAGGTGATTGGATTATATATTGAACCCTTTCCCAGATTAATAGGAGTAGGAGATTGGTAATAAGTTAAAAATTATTAACAAATATTGTTTAAATATTGGATATTTTATTGTAGATGCTATAGACCTTGCAGAGAAAGACATCCTAAGAAAACAAACCCTCAGAGAATTGTTAAGTTTAAAATTGATTTGTGTTCATTGATCCTTTGAAAAAGGTTATTTAGTCAATTTTAAAAAAGAAAATCACCCAGCAAAAACTATTACAGTAATGTTTACTTTAATTACTATTACTTAAAATGTTATAGTGGATACTCCAGTAGGGTTTTTTTATTTAATAAATAGTGTATTATGTTTATCAATCTGCACATTCAAGAAATCATAGTAAAGAAAAATGTCAGGGATAAAACCTGCATCCCACTTTGTCGGGGAAACCACTGCTTTCTCAAGTGTGCTTTACCATTCAGTCATGGAGGATTATGCACTAAGCAAGGTTCTTTTTTTTTTTTTTCTCTATGCTTTTTGCTTACTGCATTGTATTCCATGGTTGAGCAGTAAATCACTGGATCAAATAATTGTTTCTCCTAAAAAGAAGGATGAAGGTTTGATACTTACCAGAGAACGTATTTTTCTTTAAGATTTCTCAAATGTGCAGGCTAATAAACGTAATGCACCCTTCTTAATAAATAAAAATGAGGCGTCTATTTCAAATATGAAGTAACCACTATAATATTTGAAATAAAAATATTGACATAAAATAAATCCACTTTTCTAATATATATAATTGTTTTATCTACTATAAACATTAGTTTTCAGATCAATAGTATACTTGAATTTATAAATAGGTACCTATTAAGTGTTTCGAACAATAGCAAGTGTATATATTACTTTTTCTTTCTTTTTTTCTTTTTTTTTTATTGCTTTATACCTGCAACCTGTCCTTTTATTTTTCGCCCATTTATTGACTTCAAGTTAATTTGAACGACAAATGATCTTGATTAGAATAATTTTTAATCCACTGAATTAAATTTACTGACACTTAAAAGATAAGATTTAACAAAGCCAGTTTTTGAATATTGTATAATTGGCATTTTATATTTTTCATTGGCAGAGTTTTTGAAAATTATTAAAATATAATAGAAACTGTAAATGTGTAAAGGTTTTTCATTTTGATTTTTCTGTAATTTTAAAAAATTAAACCTTTGTTTCAAATTCATGATTTAGTCAAATTTATTATTGCTTTTCTTTTTTTTCTTTTTTGTTGTTAGCCCAAACTCTGGTGCATAAAATCTTCTCATAATCTTGATTTTTTTTTTTTTTTTTTTTTTTTAATCAAATTTTTATCTGAAGTTTAAAACTTCAGTGATTTCTAAACTGTAAAATTAAAATCTCATTGGACACCTTTTCTCACTCTCTTCTCAAATTTTCTTGCTTTTCCTTGGAGAAATGAATTAACGGGGAAAAAATGAGTAATAATAAAAGTATGGTTTATATTTCTGATTACATTTTCCCTTATTATAGGGACACACTGATGCCTATATTTCTGACTGTCTTTACCCCTATACAAGGGACACACTGATACCCGATTTATTTGAATTTTTTTTTTCCTATTTGAGGGCAGTTTTTATTGACCTCTATAAAAAATAATATAAATATTTTGTGATAAATATATTGCCCATTTTTTTTTTTTTTTCCTTTTTGTATGTGAGAGTGTATGCTTGTATGGAAATCTTCTCTAGGTAATTAATGTGGACGTCTTTTTTTTTCTTTTCTTTTTCTCTAAAGAAGTTATCTTAAAAGTTATCCAAAAACGGGTTTTGATAGTGAAAATAAGTATTAATGTTTTTAACACCAAGTTAGTAGTTCAATTTAAAGTTTAGTGTAAGACATATATATATATGTATATGTATATATATACACAATGTGTGTTTTTACTGTTGACCAGTTTGTTTGCCATTTCGTCTTTTGTAATTCCTTTTAATGCTTTAAAAGGACTTACTGGAAAGAATTTCGTTTTAAAGAAAGAAAAAGAAACAAATCCTTTAAAAAAAATTTTACTAAGTAAACTTTTATGAATTGTTTTGTATGTACACACAAACATTAGTAGTCAATAGTGAAAATATGGTTTTAAATATTTCTATAGGAAATTTTTTTTTTTTCTAATTTAAAGTTAACTTTCCAAAAAAATTCTACATTGTAATTTTTTTTGTTATGACAATATCTTCATGGTAAAATTGTATTTTGAGATTTTATATATATATATATATATATATATATATATAACTACTTGTGTACCTTTTACTTTTGAATTCTTTGATTATCATTTCTTTTAAATGGAGAATTTAATAAATCCAAATTTTTATTGCTACTTTATTTCAATTGTTTTTTACTTCCAACTTATAACTTTTTTAATATATATATATATATATATATATATATATATATATATAGTTATTAGAAAACTAGGTTTGTCTTCTATGAATGTGTTTAACCTTTTAATTCTCTTTTTTTGTTTTGCTATAAATCTCTCTCTCTCTCTCTCTCTCTCTCTCTCCCTACCTCTCTCTCTCTCTCTCTTTCTCCATTTCGCTATATTTGTTGTTTTCTTTCTTTTCTCTTTTGAAACTGATTTCAACTTTTTTTTCTTTTATTCTTTGTTTATTTTTAAAAATTTATTTATTTATTTTAGCGTTCTCAGAAACCCTAAAAAGAAAGGGTTTGATATTATATACTCAATTATACTGACATTACCAAAAATAATTTTGGGAATGTGTGTCTTTTGTTTTGTTTTTCTTTTCTTTTTTTCTTTTTCTTTTTTTTCTTTTTCATTTTTCTTAAATTTGTTTCTTTTTGTTTTCAAATCTTATAATAAAGTTTCCTGGTTTCTATTAGCAAATGATAGAACTGTTTTCCATTTTTTTTCTTTTCATTTTTTTTTTTTTATAAATATTAACATATGGATTTAATAAAGTTTAAATAAAACTTTTGAGGGAATATATCCACCATTTTGTTTGTCATCATTTACTTAATTTTTCTAAGAACAATGTTTTTCTTTAATTAAATTTCAACTTAAGATAAATCCAAATAAGTATGAAAGAAAAATAACAATATCTTAATTGTTCAAAATGTATATATTATTAATATTAATTAATATACATAATGAGCTCATGCAGTTAGTACTGTGAAAAGGGTAACAGTACTTCCGATCAAGTTTCTATCTTCATTTCACATTTGAAATAGCATTACCACTCTTCTAAAGTATCCCATCAGTGTCTCTTAATACAGTGTACAGAAATACCTTCCACAAATATCTCCCACATAATGGTAAGACTGGTAGATGGAGATACCACTGTCTTACCATTATATGTGCATATAGGGGGCGATTTCTGCCATACTTTGTATTAGTAGTATCACAAGGTATACACATTGATTCTTGTTCCTTCATTACTTACCACATACATTACACTCTTACCAATTTTGGAAAATAGTCACATTGTTTAAATATCAATGTCAGTTGTTTTTTCGCCTCAGTCAGTTATGTGCCATGCGTGATACACACTTAGGCAATCATGTATCTTTTGATACATGACTGACGAGGCAGATTTTTTTTTCCCTGCAGTAGGTTGCCATTTCTTTCTATGGTAAACTAGTTGCCATCCAAGATTATAGAACCCAGTCTATCCTGCTATTTACTCATAGCTGGGGTGGGGGAGAGGATTCATACCTTTCCCGAGAGTATTAGCACGTAAGTGAATGTAATGGATTCGACTGGAATTTGAACTTGGCTCTCCAATTCCTCAATCTAATCCTCCATCCATTACTCCACCGTGCCTCTCCATTTTTATCACCTACAAAGCTAAATTATATACCATTTTAAAGTGCTTGGATAGATCTAAAAGATTGTCTGTTTTTGTTTAGTGGTCAAATAAGATAATTTGACCTTCACCTTATTTTTGAGCTTTAATGCTCAAAGATAAGGTGAAGGTCAAATTATCTTATTCTCAAAAGATGTATCTTTAATTTTTTACTTTTTTTTATTTTTAAAATTTGACAACAAATTTGTCTCCTTTAGTGCAAGATATGTACAAAACTTTGTTGTGAACTTTTGACTGTAGCCTCAAGTTACGCGGATTCTACTGAGTTGGGCCATATTCAAAATGGCAGATTTGCACATCTGCCACTATATGCTAACATTTTCATATCTCCTAATCTGGTTAAGTTGTATGTCTTGAGAAAGCTCTTTGAATGCTGATTACTATTTACATAAGAACTATGATCATAGAATCAACAGAATTTATTTGTGGTTAAATGTTGACAAATTTGGTGGAATATAAACAATTTTTCGTTTTGTTTACATTTTTATCATACAACAAATAGATTTTTATCTGAAAAAGTGACAATGAAATTATCTAAAAAAAAAAAAAAGTGTCATAAATTAATGTTAAGATAACAAAATAATATAAAAATCTGTGACATGATGTTAATGGCTAACAAATTTTTGTTGACACAGTACACTAAATGCACAAAACAAATTTTAATTTTTTTTATATATATTTCAAAAATTAAGTTTTGATCTAAAAATCTGATACATTAAAATAAATACTTAAAAAAAGATTTTGAACATATACAAAGAGATTAACAAGCAAACCAATTGTCAAATAAAATTAACAGCATTACCTGAGTTTTCTGAATGTACTTCAATATCAGCTGAAGACCAGCCACAACCTTCTAGCATTTTTGTAGATACTGAAAATGAATTGCAAATTCTTAATGAGTAACTGTCAATGATTGGTAGATCACCAATCAAGCATCAAAAACTTGAAAAACAAATCAGTTATGAGGACTAAAAAGTAGGAAGAATTAAAGGAGCAGTATGAAAGAAAATTAACTAATGATTTTGTTCAGGAAATATCGTTTCGAATACAAAACTTGCTTGCACTTGTGCGTAATTTATATCTGCCACATGAAATACTTTAGACTAATTTTACTTAAGTTAAATGTCAAATCTGAGAAATTATTAATTCATTTAAATAGAAAACAGACAACCTTAATGGGCCATTGGTTGAAATTTATTTCCCCAGGTATGTCGTTTTTACCTGGTTCATCAGACCACACTTCCAAAGGTGAAAAAAATGTTTTAAATTGACATATAGTTTTTATACACTTTTTTATACGGGTAGTTTCAAGTTGATGTAAGGTGACATAGAGAGAGGGGTAATATATATGACTTATAAAATAGGTCAATGTCTGGTCCTTACCCCCTCCCTTACTCTTAAGTATTTTAATAAGAATAGATTTAAAATTATTCCTCTCTCTCCCTTCCTTCTCTTATTTCGACCATATCTGTTGTCCTCCTCCTCCCTCTCTCTCAATCACCTTACATCAACTTAAAACTTCCCCTCAAAAGTGTTTAAAAATAATACGTAAATTTAGAACCATTTTTTATGCTTGAAATGTGATCTGAGGAACCAGGAAAAAACCTGGGGAAATCAAATATAATCAATGGACCTTTAAGGTTGTCTGTTTCTTAATTAAATTCATATTTGCTCTGGTTTGACATTGAGCTCTCTGGATTACATCCCCCTGAGCATTATCCATAGAGATTACCAAAGTTTTCGTTACCTACCTATATATATATTATAGTAAAAAAAAGAAAGAACAGTAAGATATATAATCCGGTGTTCTTATTGATATTGTTATTTTTACAAAACAGTGCTCAATGTAAATTTACAGAGCATAAATATTATAAATTAACTGATTTAAAAATATGGTTCCTTCGCTACATATTCCTGTATAGCAAAGGAACCATATTTTTAAAACAGGTAATTTATAATATATATATATATATATATATATATATTGAAGGCAGAGAATTCAAACAAGAAATCACTCAATAAAAGCTTTGTGACAAAGAATATTTTTAAATGGAGATGAAACAAGACAGACAAAAGAAGAAAAAGAATGTGTTATCCAATATATGACTAAGTATTTAATGAATTACTTACAATTTTGGTATTTTTTTAAAAGTATTGCTGATAATAATTATTCCTTCAAAAAATTATTGCTGATAATAATTTTTTTATTACAAAGTATTTCTGGTATTAAAACCTATTTTTACACAAGTTTGGGTGTTAACTATTTGTCCATAGCTGGGACCCTAACAGGTGCTACCACCAAAGGTGGACCTAGGAACACCAGCAATTAAGAGGTGGTTCCATGCTCCTCAAAACTTCCAGATCAGAGGCCTTGCTGCTGGACGTAGTTTATCGTTATACCCAGGACGACCAATAGGACAGAGTTGTGATAATCTACAAGTGCTAGGAGAAGATAATCATGTTAAAAAGCACGTTGATTGAAAAATTCATGTGTTTTTGTAGCAGTGGAAGAATAATAATTTTCTATTAACTGTTGTTGAGGGATATATATTGTTAGAAAAATGTCTAAACGGTCTCTGGTGCTGTTTGCTCGTTTTCGTTTTGTTTCGTCGATCTGTCATTCCCTGTCCTAGCGCATGCGCGTGAGAGACAATGTGTTAATGTCCTTCATTTTTTAGTCCTGAATAGAACGCCATCTAATGGTCATCCTGAGAGACATTGTGGGGTAATCTCTACAATACAAACAATTACTTACAATTAACAACAGCATTTTTATTATCTGAACAAACGGAAAGAACCTAAAAGTGTTCAAAGTGTGCATATGTGACATCAAGCCGTCGGCCCGTGTTCAACTCCCAGTCGCGGCACGAAGCTGTAAGATTTCTTCTACCGGCGTTTTGGGGTTGACTCTTTGTCGCTGCCACCAGCCTGTGTCCCGGTCGTTCGGTGGTCGTCGCTGCTCGGCGAAATCCCCTGGTCAGGATACCAATATGTGACACTCAGTCGTCCAGGACAAATCCAGTGGTCAAGGTACCAATATGTGGCACCAGGGTCGAATTCTGGCTTCACCAGCTGTCCCGGTTCAATGCCAACTCTATCGTTCCCAGCTCACTTGATCTACCTTGATCTCAAGTCTAACCTACCCACATTGTGACTTTGATCTTAGGTAGACGAGATCAATCAGGCGTCGGGCCGTAGTGTCAGCTGAATCCAAATTGAAGGTGACATTGCACAAGCGCAAAGAAAAATAAATAAATGAAAGAAAAACCCAAGAGGTTCAAGTATGTTAAGAAATAACAATTCAACTTTATCCTTCTGTTGTATACAGGAGAGTGTTTTTCTCTCAGCCCGTTTCCTACAAAATGTGACACTTCTATGTTTCAAGCAAGTTGATATCGTAATGTCAACTAATTTAGTTTTTAAGTGCTGGCTTAACTTCGTTCGTCAGTATAACTTGCTATTGGTAGCATCGGCGAAGTCGGAGGTCATAGAATCTCTCGGTCAGCTTCTGCGAGGCAACACCCTTGTTCAAAACCAGCTCAACTCAACTCAACTGCATCTTCTACTGCACTGTCCAACTCTCTACTTGTCGTGGAACGACCCATCGTCGTTCGTTAATATGGGTACCGACCAAAACTCGGTGTGTGGGTCCGAGGCGGCCTGGGGTTCTCGATAATCTCTATTTCTAACAAGAAATCTCTTTGTTGTCAGGACAGGAAAATTGATTATTTCCCATTTTTGGAAAATTAACCACTTCCCATTTTGGAGGGGTCTCCGTCGTTCGTGAGGGAAGGTCGGAGGAGAGCTATCCTCCTGGACTATTTCTCTCTCACATTGATATCTCATACCAATCCTTTCAGTGGACGTTAACATCTTCTCCGCCTTTCTCATCCATTCACTTCCGCCTATCATCATGCTACCATACGATCAATGATCTCTCGGTAGTGCGGGTGTGGCTAAGCTGGTCTCCTTAAAATTATAATCTAGAATTTTTGTTTACAAAATTCTCCTTACCAATTAAATTTTATCACATGTTCTCTTTCTCTTGGATCACCCAAAAGTCACTTTCCCACACTCTTACCGCCTCATTAATCACTGTCAAAGTTTGCCATCTGGTTCCCCACGCCAAGTCAGCTTTATCATGGAATCCCTGACCCGTTAAGAAACCAAATTCTTTTTATCTCGTCAAATCTCAATTCTCCACTTCTAATTTTCTGGAGATTGCCAAAAGTTTATAATTGCCACATTGCCATTTGGCGTCTTAGCGTCTGTTGGTCAAGTAAATGATGACAATCCTCTCACCTATATCGAGACAATGCCAAAATTTTATAATTGTCAAATTGCTTCTCTTCGCGTGTATACAAGAAAAGAAATTAAACGATATCTTGGAAAGATAATTAGCATTGAATCTTCCTGTCTGTATCGGCACGTGTTTTGGCCGATAATTCCATATTTGCCTTTCTTTCTATCTCCCTCGGCGGTAACTCGACTTGACTAGACCGCACACGTGGCTTCTTCGCGGTTTTTTCTAAGCAAATTAAAATCTTTGTTTTAACGTCGATCAGCCTATCTTTCGTTATAGCTCTTTTTTTTGCTTTAAGAAATTCTATTTTCTGTTTTAATTTCTATGGTTAATTAGTTAATCAATTACCATAGCTAAATAGTGTCACACATATAAAGATAACCCTTTTGAGTATGTACGCATGCGGAAAGTTACAGTGAAAAATTGCGAGATGTTTACTATTATGAACAATTTTTGTTTTGTAGAATTATTTGGCAGTCTGCATGTAAGAGAATAGATATAAAAACATAAAGGTTACGAAACAAATTTCTGTCACTATTGACAAAGCACTCTTAATAACATTACGGCATATTTTCCCAAGTACTAAGATTGTTTTATTTTTATCAATTTCCGGCAATGCTTGTGGAGAAAAATGTAGGATAGGTAAAATGAATTGGGATGATAGTCAAGAAATGCCTCATAGTCAAGTTCATTCAAACTTTAACATTTGTACCAATACTGCTAAAAGCTTCAACGAATTTGTCAACCTTTCAGCTTCAAATAAATAAAGGTCCAACCGTGACATCCTATTTCATACAACATCTTTTATGAGATCTATTCCTTTATATAGGGTGCAGGAAATCTAAGAAAAAGCATTTCAATCATGAATATTTAATAAAAGTGTAGTTGAAACAAGGATGTCCAGAATAGATTCCAAAAACGAATAATTCTACAATCCAAATAAGTGAAACTGAAAGGTAAGCACAAGATACTGAAAGTGATGAAATTGTTTTTGAATTTTTTGGTTACTTTGAAGTCAGATGGCTTTTGACATTTTACAATGATTGCCAGAATTTGAAACCAGGGTTTGGAAAAAAATTGAAAAACATCCTTGTGGCTAATAAATATTTGATTCATTTTTTTAAAAAACTTTTCTTTAAGCTTTACCGAATTCCATGATTATATTACCTTTCACTAGGATTCTGGTCACTGATAATCCGAAACCAATACTAACTGGATCCTAGTGATTATGGATTAAGCGCTACTATGGTGGGTGGTGTAGATTATGTTATGACAACGCCCTTTCCTCTCATATGGACTTGTGTAAGGATTGGAAGAAAATCCTCAGAGTTAATATATTCAAAATAATTTTTTATGTAACCCAATATATATAAGGAAGGATAGAGTGATAAATCGGAGGTTCAAGTGTTCATATATAAATATTCTGATACATACGAAAGAGTCCAGGAACACACACACACACACACACACACACACACACACACACACACACACACTTGTTTCGATCTCAAAAGACGTTTCGTCGGGCGATTAACAATGTTGGTAATAAACGATTTTATTTAAAAATACGATTTATGAAACATCACTTCTTTTTTTTTACAATTTTGAAAATTTTCCATAGAAGGCAAAGAAACAAATATATATATATATATAAAAGGAAAAGAAAGGAAGAAGCAAATTAAAGTAAAAAAGGAAAGAAAATAGGAAATTAGTAAAAAGAAAATGAAAGAGGAAAAAAAGGGAAAGGCACAAGAAAGCATAAGAAATCAACCCTACTACAAAGAGAAGGGAAAGAAAAGAAAGGAAAAAAAAGGAGAGGATTATATCTAAATCTTACAGATATAAATGAAAAGGAAAGAGAAGAAAATAAGAAATGAGAGGTTGTTGATACAAGATTTAGCCAATGAAGATACGATAAATGGAAAATTCAAAATTGAACGGGAATATAACGCGGCAACATAAGAAACATGTAAATGTTGCAATTCAAACTTTATGACATTTTGAATGAAATCACATATTCCAACAAAATTCAACATAGTACGTAAATAAAAGACACTTTCAGAAGAAAAACCAGATACAAACAAAACAACTAAACAGTAAACTATACCAACCTTACATTATAAATTAGAATACAAATTAAATTTTAAACATTTATATGACTTTTATATATTTATTTTAAAAGCTTAAATAAATTTAAACATTTATGACTTTTATTTTAAATTAAAAGCTTAAATAAATTTTAAACATGACTTTTATATATTTATTTTAAATTAAAAGCTTAAATAAATTTAAATTTTAAACACCAGACTTTTATATATTTATATTAAATTAAAAATTATTATCAAACAACATCACAAGTAAAATAATTATAAGCCAATTCACAACTAACCATACTACCAGTAATTTACGAATACTAACCTATTTAATATCTTAAGAATACACCACTAAAGATAATATTAAAATGTTTATACAGGGTGTCCATAAAGTTCGTGTGCACTTTAAAAAATGTATAACTTATTTATGCACACAAACTTTATGGACACCCTGTATAAATTTAATATAACATAAGAGTGATTATTGAGTTATAAAGTTTATCAAGATTGTAAAGTTAGTTCTTTAATATGTCTACAATTCATTGTAGTTTCATATCTCTGATTTAATAATTGATCGCTATTCAAGAATTTAATTATCTCAATTTTCTCCTGTAGACAAAGAAAACACGTTTCGGTCAACGGTCTAAAGATTCTGGCTTGTTTAAGAATTTTCTATTTAACTGTAGGTGTTTTGTTTGTTGTCTTTCAATTTCCAAAATGTTTAGAAAGTGAAATCATATTTCGTTGGCCGACATTAGTAAAGGATGAAAGATGATTGTACAAACGCTTTTAAAATGTATTCATTGTGCTTCCAATATATATATTACATAAGTTAGTTATACGAGACAAATTAGAATCAGTATCATTACACTACAGTTATTATTGTCTATAATTTCAATGTGTTATTGTTATGCGATTTAATTATTTTCTCTAGATGATTAGTACAACTATAGCTAAGTTTTAAAGTATTCCGATTGAAAATTTTACATCTTAATCGTCAGTGTAAATTGTAGAAGACATATATGAAAGTGTTTATGCGGAATTGTGTGGGTCGCGCATATGCCGTATTTCGGGTCTGGGTATGTTACGATAACCACAGCATCGGAGAATTGATGAAATTAATTCATCGATCCTGATTTAATTCGACTGTCTGTCTTTTTCTGTGTGTGTGAGTGTATATATATATATATATATATATGTGAGTTTCGTAGACGGACCTATTCGTCGACTCTTCAGTGTGTGTTATCAATTTACTGCTATTATGTTTTTAAATTTTTCCTTTTTATGCACATTTAGCACTAGCGTTAATTTTCTTCTCTATTCTCTGTGTTTGTACGTTCGCTCGTCAGCACGATTTAATAAACAGAACGAATGGGATTGGCGGTACGCTGACGCATTCCTTTTGAAAAAAAATATATCGGGAGCGTCTGAGATAAACAAACACCCAGTTTGAAAAAAGATGCTATGTAAGAAACAGATTGTAAAACGGTAAATCATATAAAAATATATTTTTTATATGCGCACGTGCGCATAAATACACGTGCACGCACACTCACACAAACACACACACGCATATATATATATATATATATATATATATATATATATATATATATATATATATATATATATATAAATATAAGATTTAAAATTTAAGAAACAGCAGATATTTTTATATATAGTGCTCAATATTAAAAATATTAAAATAATATTTTAAAAAATGAGCGTTAATAATATATGAAAAGATTACTTAACTTTTAAATATCGTTTTTATCCCGACTTCGAAGTTTCTTGGCAAAATTTCCAGTTTTCAACTTCAATTGTAAATATCGTTTAAAACCAGAACCCCATGGAAACTGGAAATTTTTAACAAGAAACTTCGAAGTTGGGATAAAATTGATATTTAAAAGTTAAGTAATCTTTCCACATATATATATATATATATATATATATATATATATATATATATTATGGTGATGGGGGGGGGTAGAGTTCTCGTTGTTAATTGTTGCTTGTATCAGAAGGTAGATAAATAGTAGCAGTCCTTCGGGACAGCCGCTTGTTTGGCCTAAAGGTTCAACAAGCGATCAAATTGAGGTCACCATAACATAAACAAAATAACATACGAAAGAGAAGGGTATATCAAGAACACTTTGTATTTAAATGCAACATCAATGAATAGTACAATGTTTCTTGATTTACACGCACAAAGTCCGTTACAAAATGTTCATTCATAGAAGAGAAATCCGATTATTAAAAGAATATAAGTGTCTTTTGTTAATACTTAAGTTCATGACGTGCTGGTCACAGGAGATGAAAGGTGAGGTCAATGGGTTGGTAGGAGTCCTTTCATATCTCCGTTGGTGAAGGAAGGCTGAAGGCATCGGGTTTGACGGGTGAGAAAAGCGTAGCGACATTCACTGACGGTACTTCAAAGCTTTCTGTCTTAGAAGTGAATTTATCGCTCTATTTATGTGTGCCTTTCGGATCAGAGTCAGTCTGCTGAAACAAACTGTTGGGTATGGCGCGGAGCTGTTTAATTGGTGGAAAATTGCTTATCATTCTTTTTATTTCTTTTTAGTTTTCCACCGGAAATTCTGCGTGGAGCCGGGTGCGCAGAGACCAGTATTGGTCATTTGCTGTCTAAACCTCTGAGGGTTAATATCCGGTCCTTCGCTTGCTCCGTGCCACCACATAACTTTCGCCCCAGTAAACGGAGTTGTTGTTGTTGTTTTTTTTTTTTTGTTTTTTTTGTTTTTTTTAGTAATAAAAATATGTGTTTTCTTTCTTCCATTTAACCGTTCTACCGGACTTCGTTCTAGTTTCTGGTTTGTTCTCATTAGTTTCTTCGGAACAAGATAGGGAGTTATCCAAATCCGGTCTTGATCCAATGGAATCTTTTGATTTTATATTTTCAGAAATATATGCAGGTTTTAGTCTATCTATTGAAACATTACTATGTACGTCATCCGATCTTTTAATAGTAAAATATTTTTCATGACGACTTAATACTTGGAATGGACCTGTGTATGGAGCTTCCAATGGCTTTCTTACTCTGTCTGTTCTTAGCCAGATACTTTTACATGTTTGTAAATCTTTTGGAATGTAAGAATTAGGTATTGTATGCAGGTGTCCCCTGGATAATTTGTCCATGTCAAATTTTTGCATCTCGTCGGCTAGAATTTTAACGTGCGAGTTTGTCATTTCACTATTCTCATTCTTGATAGAGTCAATTAACAATCGGGGGACTTGTGCATGACTCCCTGTTACTGCAGTAAATGAAGAATAGTTTGATTCGTTAGGTGTTATCCTCATTCCCAAAAGGACGATAGGAAGAGCTGACAACCACGATTCTTTCCTGGCTATAATAGCCGTTTTTAAAGTTCTGTGTGCTCGCTCAACTAATCCATTCGTTTGCGGATGGTACGCCGTTGTTCGTAATCTGTGGAAGCCTATTATTTTTGATAGTTCTGAGAATAATTCGGATTCAAATTGGCTTCCTCTGTCCGTAACGACATGAAGAGGAACCCCGAATCGGGAGATCCACAGATTGACAAAAGCCGTTGATATTGATTTTGCCGTAATTTCTGTTATTGGGCATGCTTCTATCCATCTCGTATTTCTATCAATGCATGTTAATAAATATCGATATGGTGAAAAATAAGGGTCAGTTTGGTTCTTTACTGGTGGTAAGGGACCGACAATATCCACATGCACCGTTTCAAAACGACTGGAAGGTAATTCAAATGGATTTACTTTGCTCTTTGTGTGTTTTATTATTTTTGCTTGTTGGCAGTGTTGGCATTCTGTGCACCAGGTTTTTATTGACTTGTCCATCTTCGGCCAATAGTATCTGGATTTTATTATTTTTCTTGAAGATGTTATTCCTGGATGTGATAGATTATGCAGACTGTCAAATACCGATTTTCTGAGCTTTTCAGTCACAAAAGGTCGTGGAAAAGGTAATGTCGTGTCACATAATATGGTTTCATTTTGATTTATTGTGTATGGTTTCAGTTGATCTTTGAATGCCTGAATTTCATTGTCAGTAGCTTGATGCTTCATTATTTCTTGTAAGTCACATATATCAATAGTGATCGCGTTGACAGGTCGTGATAAACAATCAGCTACTATATTTTGTGAACCTCTTATATGTGAAATGTCATTTACATATTCGCTGATAAAACAGAGGTGACGCTGTTGTCTATCTGATTTTAAGGAAGACTGGCTTTTAAAAGCACTGCAAAGTGGTTTGTGATCCGTCAGTAACATTACATTTCTGCCTTCTATTAAATGTTTAAAATGGAGTACTGCTAGATAGGCAGCTAGTAGTTCTCTGTCAAAAGTAGAATATTTTTGTTGGGTTTGGGATAATTTCTTTGAAAAGAAACCTATGGGGATGGGTTGATTATCAATCATTTGATGAAGTGCTGCACCCACCGCATAATTCGAACTGTCTGTTACAAGTTGATAGTTGTTAGCTTTCGAGCTGGGGAAAGCCAAAACAGTTACATTTGATAAAGACTTTTTCATATTTTCGAAAGATTCAATTTCTTCCTTTGTTAGGGTTAATGATTTGGAATTTTGGTTTAAACGTATTTTTTCCGTGAGAGGTAGTATGATATCGCTGAAATTTGGCACAAGTTTTCTGTAAAAATTTGCCATTCCGATGAATCGGCGTAGTGATTTGGAATCGTTTGGTTGAGGAAATTCACTTAATTCATTCAACTTTTTAGCACTGGGTTTGAGACCACTAGCAGAAATATGAAATCCTAAAAAGTCTAATTCATTAGCACTAAATATGCATTTGGAGAGACAAATTTTAAAATCGTACTCACTCAGTTTTTGTAGTACTAGGTCGATATGCTTGGAATGAGTTTCTTCATCTTCTGAGAATATAAGGATATCGTCGATATATACAAAGGTATAATCAGTATCACGAAAGATATTGTCCATCATTCTCTGAAAAGTACATGATGCGTTCCGTAGTCCGAAAGGCATATAGTTATATTCAAATAACCCAAAAGGGGTAGAGATGGCTGTCTTGCAAACATCCTCCGGATGTACAGGTATCTGATGATAAGCAGACGACAGGTCTATCTTTGAAAAGAACTTCTTATTATGAAGCTTCGAAGACAAGGAATTTATATTTGGGACTTGATATCGATCGGCTTTTGTTATGGTATTTAAATGTCTGTAATCGCCAACAGGTCTATATGTGCCGTCTGACTTCGGTACCATATGTAAGGCTGAACTCCATTCAGAGTTTGAAGGGGAAATTATTCCTGCCTTTAGGAGTTTCTTGAATTCCTCTTTTGCAATTTCACATCTCTGAGCTGATAATTGTCTGGCTCTGGAGAAAGTAGGAGGGTTGCTACCAGTTTCTATTCTATGGAATATCTTTGGTTTTGTTGCATTCGTGTCGCGATGAGGAGAAATTAAGTTTGGGTATTTCTCCAGAATTGCTCGTACCATTTTGTTAGCATCTTTATTCGGTACTAAATCTATATTCATGATAATAGACGATGGATGTGCATCGGATTGTCTATTAGTCATTTTATCAATCAGCTTATTGTTTGTGCAGTCCACCATTAGCCCGAAATGGTTTAGGAAATCGTATCCTAGGAGTGGCTGAGCAGTTTCGGCTATTATAAATGTCCAGGTAAATTCTCGTCTGAGGTTCCGTAGTGTTAGATTCAGTACTGCTTGTCCTGAGCATTCAATCTTTTGACCGTTGGCAGACACTAAAGAGATATTGGTTGGGTATGTTACAGCTCCGCTTAAATATCTCTTCGGAAGTATAGATACGGCAGCTCCTGTATCCACAATAAAATTTAAACTTTGAGCTCCTAACCGTGCGGCTACAATGAGAAGCGGCGAGGAAATGGAAGCTAACACCTCTCGCCTAGTTCGTTTTCCGAAATCTCACGAGGAACTGGTGAATTTGGGCGAGAGTTGGGTTGCATTTGAACATTCCGTTTATTTGGCCATCTGCACCACGGCTTACAAAATTTTGCACGTTCCGCAAAGTATAAATGCGCTCGGCAAATTAGAGGTTTTTGGTCCTTGTTAAAAGGGCGAACACTGGTGGGGAATTTATTTTCACTGTGGGAACAGCCATGTATCCTTTTAGTTTCATTTTTATTTTGCTGTTCATCCCTTTGCTTCCCCGAAATCTGTCGAATATGTGCGGTGTCTTGTTTGTTAAAATATAATAGTAAGTCATCCGCCATTCTTCCAAGGCGATCTGTGTCTAAATCGACTTGTGCCGCTACCACTGGTTTAATGGAGTGAGGTAGGGCTTGAATAAATTTGTGACGTACGATATCGTCCCCTACGCCAATTCGGCTTGCTAATGACATAAGTTCATTCAGGTATACTGAGGGACGACCTGTTACAGTCGATGACGACATTAATTTGTCCAGCATCTCTGGTTTTGTTTTCTCGTAAGCGCCCGTCACTGCTTCTCTTAGTGCGTCGTAATCTCTTGATTGCAGTATAGTTGGCTGTATATTTCCTACTACGTCCACAGGGAGAGCTGCCAAAGTATTAAAAAATTTTTGACTGGTCTGTCTTATATTTGCAATATTAAATTGCGCCTCCATTATCGCAAACCAAGCTATTACGTTTGATTCAATGAAGTTTGGTGGTTTTATCGCAACAGCTTGGATTGGTTGGTTTTGATTAATTGTAGTTTCTTCAGCGTCATCTGCCATGTTTTTGGTTTGTGTTGAATAAAAATTCTAATTTTGTGACAGTTCAATTTTTTTTTTTTTGTGCGTGCGTGTATATATATGTGTTAAAATCACGTCTTGGTCACCACTTATGGGGGGGGGGGTAGAGTTCTCGTTGTTAATTGTTGCTTGTATCAAGGTAGATAAATAGTAGCAGTCCTTCGGGACAGCCGCTAGTTTGGCCTAAAGGTTCAACAAGCGATCAAATTGAGGTCACCATAACATAAACAAAATAACATACGAAAGAGAAGGGTATATCAAAAACACTTTGTATTTAAATGCAACATCAATGAATAGTACAATGTTTCTTGATTTACACGCACAAAGTCCGTTACAAAATGTTCATTCATAGAAGAGAAATCCGATTATTAAAAGAATATAAGTGTCTTTTGTTAATACTTAAGTTCATGACGTGCTGGTCACAGGAGATGAAAGGTGAGGTCAATGGGTTGGTAGGAGTCCTTTCATATCTCCGTTGGTGAAGGAAGACTGAAGGCATCGGGTTTGACGGGTGAGAAAAGCGTAGCGACATTCACTGACGGTACTTCAAAGCTTTCTGTCTTAGAAGTGAATTTATCGCTCTATTTATGTGTGCCCTTCGGATCAGAGTCAGTCTGCTGAAACAAACTGTTGGGTATGGCGCGGAGCTGTTTAATTGGTGGAAAATTGCTTATCATTCTTTTTATTTCTTTTTAGTTTTCCACCGGAAATTCTGCGTGGAGCCGGGTGCGCAGAGACCAGTATTGGTCATTTGCTGTCTAAACCTCTGAGGGTTAATATCCGGTCCTTCGCTTGCTCCGTGCCACCACAATATATATATATATAAACAATTAAATAAAAAATTATAAACTTAAAAATATCCCTATTTTAATAGCTTGTAACATACGGTAACTATTGTAACTAATGCCTGTCAGAGAGTAATTTCCGGCTCAGAACGCGGTATTCAAAATCAGCTCAATATTAAGTTAAAAAAACAATCAAGCAAAAATCAGTGAAATTGCTTTTCTATGAACAGCCTTAAAAATAAATTAAATAAACTATTCTATCTGAGCCACTTTTATGCATGTTGATCTTATAAGGACACATTATAACATATCTATGCGCAAATTTAGCGAGGTCATCCGTTCGACATACCGTTTTGCCCGAACGTAGGCGCCCCTCTTACTAATATGGCAATGAGAAATATGGCATCAAAGGTAACTGTTTTAAATCATAGCTGATAGCAGTAAGAAAGAACATTTACAATTCATTTTTTCGTGTACATTTCTTTTTATTACTTTCAAGTTAACTCAACCTATTTTGAAATGTATCTCATTTCAGAAACTTTAAGTTCAGTTAACGCAAAAATATATATTTTCCATATCACAATAAAATGTGACGTTTACTGATACCCTTTAATACATTTCTCTTTATTCAAATTATTTAAAAATCTAAAACGCATGTATGTGGATAAATAAATTTGTTAATTGTTATATGTCAATTTAACTTGTTTTCTATTTTTGCCATCCAACTACAAATATTTGAAAATCTGAACTCATATGACACTACAGCTGTGATCGGAACAACCTCATAGAAGAGGATTTTTATATCAGTCTCAAGTTTATTGTGATTTTTTTATGACCAGCAGTAAAGTCTGCGAAGTGGAGTCTTCAGAGCAGTCACCTACTTGACCAAAAGGGAACAGAATAATAAATAAATTAAAACTTTTGGTAACAAGTGACACTTGACTGGACGTTGCAGATTCCCGGTGGGATGCTTTATATAAAAAGTCAATTGGGATTGAGAGTAGTCCCTGTTCGCTTGTTACCGGCTGCAACTGTCCATCGAGAGAGAGTTCCGAGACGTGATATAGAGACGGGTAACGGGGTGGTGGGAGAGAGGCAGAATTTTAACAATATTTATAAGTGACAAAGTTAGGCAAGATTATAGCACCATTGTAATACAAGTCGAATACAGTCGAGTCGATTTGTAAGTAGTAAGCAGTATATTTGTTTATAGTCTGACAGATGTTTATGCAGTAAGTTCAAAGTGTCTAACTGAATAGCAAATTGAACTATGTTATATATTCACACTTAGTAATTTTAGTAACAAAAAGGTTTACTTAGTATTACTTGGTTGAATGGCCGAGGTTCAGAAAATATGAACAAACAGTTTTGAAGATAGGTTTTCTCAAGTCTGTTATCACACTTTCTAGCAATGATGGAGCGGGTCCTTCTGCGGGGTCCTTCTTAACCTGTTGTTTTTTTGGTAATGCGAAGACTCAATATCTCGATTAAATCATTATTGACCATTCTAGTTATATGTACGACCCATTTTTGTTATTGTTGCTGTTGGATGTGTTCAAGTGATATAGTTTTTGTTATTTGGTAAAATTCTTTATGATTCTCTAACGTCAGTATGTCAGGTCTTATGAAGGATTATCTTCTTTAAGACCTACAATGTTCCTTCGTTTGAACTGAAGCCATGTTTAATCAATAACTTGAAAAAACGGCTGTATTATATGTAGGTATAATACTTCCAAAGAAAACCAGTACACAATGTATAAAATGCATTTTTAAAAATTAAAAATCTTTCTTGAAGCTTTTATTTTACTTTTAATGTCAAGTTAATAGATTACATTTAATATTTACAATAAGCTAACTACATTGTTGTATTTCAAAACTAATTTAAATTGATTGGAATTATTTTATTTTTTAAATCGCTAAAAATGACTAAAATCATTTATCTGTCAACACAACATAATTCTCTTTAAACAAATGACGTCACACATTATGAACTGGACAAAGTCCGACAATTATTTAAAATATTTTATTATCTATAAAAAAGAATGTATGAACATAAAAATGTCTTAAAATAATTCTTTTTATTAAAAAAAAAATTCAGGAATAAAATATACTTTTCTGAAACTTTATTTGAGGAAGATTAGCTGATATAAATTTTAATTAATCTGATTATCGCGGAAACGCATTTTTTAACACAAAGGTGGGTTATTTCCAGTAAGGAAAATACTCTGGTGTATTTCGAATAGAAATTATATTGATTGAAATCTCAACGTTTTGATCGCTTTCAGAAATCGTTTAAATTCAGCCATTTTTGACACATTTGCAAATAAAAGTTAATTCTCGGTTTTAAAAATCTCTCAAGAATAAGATATATTGTTCTGAAACTTTATTTGAGGAATATTAGCTGACTTAAAGTATAATTAATAATCTGATTTGAAAAAAAATATTACTTACTTTAAGTTTAAAATAATAGAGAAGTGGATTTTGAAAACAAACAGTAGCGGTGATTACGCGCTTGTTCCGGTATATCACTTAGCAGGCATTGATAAGGTGTTGAGAGATTTATTTATTGTTCGACGGAGGCTGTATATGTTAAAACACAAATGAAAGAAAATGACGTGTGAGCGCCTTTTTTATTTAATTTTTTAAGTACTCAGTTATTTTAAACATTTTTGAAAATATTCTCCATAATCTAATTTTAGGAATGTTGAATTTAAATTTTCTATACTCATCGCTCTTATTTTCTGACTATGTCGACCATACTTTCAAAAGGGTAGTTACGTAATATTTTATATACATAAAAAAATAAAAATTTATTTTAAAAATCTTGAAGCAAAATATTTTCTATTAAGCTTTTTAATTTTTGATTAATAAATATAGTTTTCACTTAATAACAAAATCACTTAACCAGATTGAAGTAATGCAGAATTTTAAACGATTTATACATTATAAATTATTATAATTAACATTTAAATTTTTTTCTTAAGGCAATAATGTACTTAATAAATCCTATATATAAAAGCAATTAAATTTTTTTTCTAATTAAATAATATCATAGTTTTATTGCAATTTTTATTTTACGATTTGGAGCAGATTTTCGAAAAATGTGAAGTATTTTGAAAAAAAAAAAATGATGATTTACATTCTCCAAGGTGCCCAATTTTTAACTAATAAAACAAATTTTGAGATTAAAATTGAATTTCTCAAAATTTCATGAAATTAAGTATAACACATGTAAAAATATATATAACACCAGATCAAAAATAATTTAATTAATTTGTGAATAAGTACTGAAAGTTTCATTAAAATTCGACAATTGATTTTCGCAAGAATTTCCAAATCAATGTTTTTCACTTGAAAAAATGGCGCAAAAACTCTAATCGTAAATACTACGCCAAGATTTTTAGCCAAAAATTTCGAACATGCTAGAAAAAGGATTAAAAAATTAATCAAAAAAATAAAAAATACTTTAGTCTTTTCTCTTAATATTAAGATAAACACTCTGGTGACAAAACTTTGTTGTTATTAAACTTGGAGTTTTTTTTTCATCATGCTATGCTATTTTTCAGCGACAAGAGGAGATACTTACTTTGGCCTTATATTCTTACTTCCGAAGACGCTCGTTGAAGAAAATTAGAAAATTACAAATAAATTTTATATTTACTATAGTTACCGCTCTTATTTTCTGGCAATGTCGTATATGGACGCCCGTATTTACAAAAATTGACACACACACACACACACACACACACACACACACACACACACACACACACACACACACACACACACACACACACACACACACACACACACACAAAATTCAAAATTATTCTTACAGTACTGGGAGTCACTGAATTGTACTAAAATTTTCAATTTATGATTAGTAAATATAATTTTTACTTAATAAAAATATCACCTAAATGATGCAAATTAATACAGAATTTTCAAAGATTTAAAACTTTATAAATTATTTTAATTAAAATTTAAAAAAATGAAAATTCTTGTAAAAATTCATTATTTATTGAAAAATGTTTTCTTAAGACAGCAGTGTCCATAATATATCTTATTCATAAAAGTAATTAAAATATTTTTAATTAAATAATGTCTTAGTTTTATTGCATTTGTTGTTTTACGATTCAGAGTAGTTTTTCGGTGACTGGGGGTCCTGTTTTACAAAAAAAAAAAAATGTGATTTAAAGGAATTTTAGTCATAACTAATATAAACATTAAGCCATATGAAAATGAATTTCTCGAAATTTTGTAAAATGTCTGGCGTAAAAGATGAAAAAAAAAAATCATAAATATTTTCTGAAGTTAACTTCATTTATTTGTGAATAAGTCCTGAAAGTTTCATTAAAAACCAACAATTATCTGATTTTTGCAATAATTTCCAAATCAATTCCAATGCCCTAAAATTTCCCATATTAATTTATAGTCACCCGCTGACGCAAAAAAAGTTAAAATTTTAACCAAAATTTCAAAGGTTCTAAAAAGAATAACAAATATAATTTAATAATCAACAAAGCATTGGTTAAAATGTCTACATTGGATGTCCTGTCTTGAAGGATAAGTCCACAGATGGCACGCAGACAGCTCTTATGGAAAACATCCAGCTGGTGTAATATATATATATATATTAGGTATGTCCAATTTTGACCATTTTAGCGTTTTTTTTAGTTGTTTTTTTGTCAGTTGAAAGACACATTAATTTCGAAATTCTTGTAAAAATTAACTTCTTGTTGGATTTTAATGAAAACTTCAGAACTTATTCAGAAATGAATGAACTTATTTTAGAAATGTTTGTCTCTTTGAAAGTCATGGTATAAATATTTTTTTTTATATCTGTTACCCCCCTCGAACTTAATTTTATGAAAACACAAAAAAAAAATTTATTTGCAACCTGAATTTTTTTTTTTAATTAAATGCACAAAACTCTGAAAAATCTAAATCATCGATTTTTTTGTTAAAAAAATGTCCGAAATTGTCCAAACTTTTACCTCAATTGTAAAAATACAAAACCCAATAAAACTAAGACAATATTTAATTAAGAAAGTTTTTAATGGCTTTTCTGAATAATATATACGAAGGTAATTATTATCTGAAAGAAAAAATTTTTTTTGATGAACAATGAATTTTTACATTAATTTTCTTTTTTTTTTCAATTTTAAATACACAATATGACAAAAGGTTGTTATATATTTATACATTAAGTTCTTTCTGCAACCTTATGGAAATGATATATTATGTTCTCTACTTTTTAAAGATCATAAATTTGAAAGCTTATTAAAATCTGACAACCATAATTATTTTAAAAATAATTTTTAATATTCCAAAATTGTATTTAAAATCGTCTACAACGAAAGTACGGATGCACATTGTTGAAATAATGTCACATGAGTAGTTTCCTTTGATAGAAGCAAGTTTTTTTTTTACTTCAGAAATGGCTTTGATTCGTTCAGTAACAAGAAAACAACGCTTGTCAAGTTTTCTGAATATCGTCGTATTATTTTCAATTTTTTTCTTTTTCTATTCAAATATAATCGAATAGTGGGATAAAAGAAAATATCGACTATTTACAATTACAAAAAAAAAAAAAAAAACGCCCTTGGAAGTCCACCCAAATTTTCAAGTTTGAAATCGAATGCATAAATTCATTGTACATTACTTTGGAATTATTATCCACACGACAAATTATCAATTAAAACGATTTTTGGAGTTTAAATTTTCTGGAGTTAGCTCGCTACTACTCAAACTAAAAAATACTTGTTGAGTCAAAACAAAACCAACATAGCATGTTAATTTTATTAATAAATAAAATAAAACTCATATTACTGCCATATAATTATTAATAAATAGAAAAAAATCTGCCTTAATAAAAAAGAAATAAAATCTCATTTCATTAAGTTAACCCGTTTCAATTAATGGTGTTTCATGTAATTTTTATATTCTCAGAAAAATATTTCATGACTGAAATAATAAACCTCAATTTAAAAAAATGTATTTTTTTTACTGTTTTATTTTTACTTGTAAAATTTGATTTTCTTTCATAATTTAAATGTTATTTTCAGTGCAGAATTCTTCCTCAAACGTAAGGTAAAAAAAAAAAAAAAAAATTTGAAAGTGAATTTTAAAAAAAAAATCTACTAACCAGATTCACTTAAAATTAGAACGAATTATATCACTTTTGCGCTACCGTCCAATAAATTTCCGTACCGTAAGTTGTGAATATATTGACGTACATCAATCAACGCCTGTCAAAATAGACCACCCTGGTTGGAAATATCTCTCTTAAAAAATGTTCTGCTAAGAATGTAAGTAATGTTTCTTTCAAATTACATTAAGTATACTTTAATCATTCTAAATTTCCTAAGATAACAAAAGAAAAAGGTGTAATTGATTTTTCATGATTTTTTAACTAACAAACTATGATCTTTCCGACAGAAATGTCGATAAGTTCGATTTTACGAAATTTTTTGACTCGAAAAAAAAAACAAGATTTTTTAATAAAATTTTTAACATTTATAGGAAGGATTAAAAAATCTGAAAAAATATTCAGAAAATACTTTGGTCTTTCCTCTTTAATAACAACATAAATATTTAAACGTTAAAAATTGTTTTATCAATTTGGGGACCTTTTGTCGTCAAGGTATACCAGTTTTTAGCGAAATATTGGACATACCTAATATATATATATATATATATATATATATATATATATATATATATATATATATATATATATATATATATATATATTCTGAAAGTACATTACCCAGGGTACCTGGATAAGTATATTTTATTTTCATTGGGGGGGGGGATGTTCACAAACCCCCAATGGAATATTTTTTTACCCTTTGATTTAAATTCAAATTTAAGGGAATGACTGATCCAAAGAAGGAGAAAGCCAGAAGATGGAGGTCACATTTTGTCAAGATCAAACCGCGTCAGTCGGAAATTTTACCCTGAAGCCGTTGGCGCACGGCAGAGAAGAAGGTGAATGTAAGCGTATTTATATTTAGATAAACACACAGTGACTGAGAGAACGCGATTCGATTTACCGAAGAGTCTTGCATTATTAGCCGTAATAGTCACTGTTTACAAACCCACACTTCCTCCCCAGAGAGCTCAACCGAAATAAATTTTTCAGGAGCATATATATTGTCATCCACAGACAGACTGTTTACAAACCCACATATATATATATATATATATATATATATATATATATATATATATATATATATATATATATATATATTATTGTGTAAAAATAAAAATATCTATAAGAACACCGGATTTTATATCTTACTGTTCTTTCTTTTTTATTTATATATACATATATATATATATATATGTGTGTGTGTGTGTGTGTGTGTGTGTGTATGTGTATGTGTGTAGATGTATGTGTGTATGTATATGTGTATATATGTGTATATGTATATGTATGTATATATATATGGGTGTATATATGTGTATGTATGTGTATATGTGTGTGTGTGTGTATATATATATATGTGTGTGTATATATGTGTATATATATGTGTGTATGTATGTATGTATCTGTGTGTATATCTACATGCGTATGTGTGTATGTATGAGTTTATGCATATATATATGTGTGTGTGTGTGTGGGTGGGTGTGTATGTGTATGGATATATATGTGTATATGTATGTGTTCATGTGTGAGGATATGTGTATGTGTGTGTATCTGTATATATATATGGATATATAAAATATTCTAAAAGAAGGACTTACAGTTCTGTCATTAATGCTTTACCCCATTTTCTCCTTTAATATTCTCCAACTGGAATTGTGAGTTTAAAATTCTTTATAATATGGAGGTAAATTTTTAAATTGATAACTTAATTTAAATTTAAATGTATTACCCTTCAATAATCATTATTGGTGATAAAATATTTAAATTGGTAAGATTTTTTGATATTTGAATACTAAAGTCATCACCTAATATTAACTGTAAAAGTTTTTTAGGGAAATTCTAAGTACACATATATACATATATGTGTAAGTATGCGTAAAGATTTAAAAAGATGTATGTAGGTATTAATACATGAAATTACCTGTGTATATCGGTACATGTGTACCTGTATGAGTGACTGCACATGTAAAGGAACGTATGTATATGTGAAACTTGCATGGGTGTGTATACAATGTATGACAGAGCAAGATCTCTAATATTACCTTAAAAATCACTCCATATTAATATTAACTTAAAAACTAAACTTTAAATAAAAGAAATTACCCATCTAAAAACAGTCACGAATTAAATTCATGAATAAAATTCAAACTGATAGAGATGTCACCTTAATAATCAATTACGACTAAAAGTAAACTTGTATTTTAAAAGAAAATTTTATTCTTCTAATGTACATTCTGTGAATATTTTTTCTAATCCACTATTTCATATTAAATCCCCCAAATTTTTGTAATAAAGTTTTAAAAAACTTAAATTGCTAACAAAAATCAAATTAAATTCCTTGTAGACTGTTTAAACATTCAAATTTATATGAAACATTATAATATTTATAAACCCCCAAAATAACACTTTCAAAGTAAAGCAAAACGACAGTGTCTATTTCGTTCATTCGAAAGTCAGTGACACCTTCTCTCATGACTTCCGTCTCTCTTTTTCTTTTTAGGTTTTTCTCTCTTCTCCCCCTTCTATATCAATATATAACTTCCGTTAAGTTAACCGATTAAATGTGTCAATGTCTAAACCTCCTCAAGTGATATTAAGTATGAAAGAATAGAAATATTAATTTACATCTAACTCAATCATGTCTCTCCGCCCTCACTTCCTCACTTCGTTAATTTACATATGCTTAATACTGCCCGTCAAAAGTGTGTAAATTTCTTTTCATTTTTCGTTTCAACCTTTGGAAGTAAAGTCTGATGATCCGCAGTCCTTTAAAAGGGCTGTGGTGAAATAATTTATTACATGGAACCTTAAAGTGGTCTGTTTTTATTTAATATATATATATATATATATATATATATATATATATATATATATATATATATATATATATAAAGAAATATAGTCTTAAGGTGTGCTATATTTATGGGATAAAGTGCTCAATGTCAGAGAAGTGTGTAAATATAAAAGTGAACATAGAAGTCAACACTTAGAGGCGACAGTCTGTTTCATGCTAGACGCAATCGTCAGGGTCACGAGTGCTGTTATTTTGCTCATCAGCCTACAACAACTTGCAAACTTTGCTCGGAGGAAAAAATAGCTATCATTACATTCCCAGACCAAAATAAATTATTAAATAAAAGATCTGAGCTCATCTGAAAATGCAGACATGAAAACAAATTTTTACTACGTTACGTAAAAATCGAAAACTGAAAAAAACAAAACAAAAAAAAACAAAATGACAATAAAATAAGCAAAATAAATTAACCCAAACAAATGACCAAAACACACCCGTTAGAATAGACGAAATAGAATAAATAAATAAAAAAATAAAACAAAATCAATGAACCCAAATAAATAAAGTAAATAATAAACAAATTAACAAACCATTATGACCAGAAAATTAGTTAGACTATAAAAATTAAACCAAAAATCGGACGAATAAAATAACGATAAAAGAAAGAAAAGAATACTACGTTACTTAAAAATCGAAAACCGAAAAGAGTAAATAAAAATATACAGTATAGTAAATAACTAATAAAAACAAGTAAAATAAATTAATCTAAATTAATCCAAATAAATAAATAAACTAACAAACCGATCCCGGTAAATTAACCGTGAGAAAAAACAAATAAAGATAATCAATCCAAATAAATACATGAAGTAATAAACAAATTAAAAACTGCCGCCGCCCAAAAAATAATAGTTAGAATAAACTACAACAATCAACACCAAAATTGAATAAATAGCTTTAATTATTTTCTCAAACCAAAACAAAATAATTAAATAAGCGATATAAACAAATTTTTACTACGTTAATAAAAACACCGATTAAAATAAAAATATATATATATAAGATAAGAAATAAAAAAATGAAAAATAAAAACAAGCAAAATAATTTAATCCAAATAAATAAATAAACAAATAAACGAATTCCGGTAAAATAACCGCCAAAATAGACTACCCACAATGCATCACTGACCCGTATATATAAATAGCCGAGAAAAATAACAGTACTCGTGGCTCTGACGATTGCGTCTAGCATGAAACAGACTGTCGCCTCTAAGTATTGACTTCTATGTTCACTTATATATATATATATATATATATATATATATATATATATATATATATATATATATATATATATATATATATATATAGGTAATCATACAATGTATCAATTAGTAATATTAATGTAATTAATGGCGAATTTACTTCGCTAACAGGCTTAATATAAGCATTAACTTACTAACAATCCATTTAATGACGCGATCCTTATGTATAAAAATTGTTGTCAGATGGATCTGCTATATTTTTAGAGCAGTAAGTACTTTCGAAAACTTCATGTTCCCATCATCAGGCTGTAATTTTTTTGATTTAGTAATAAAACTCTAAGACAAAATAAATGTATTGTAGACCGAAAGATGTGTATTTTTTAAATAAATTTTTATGTGTTATTTATTTAACGGTTATATAATATTGGGACGTGCAAGTCGCAATGCTAGAGTTCAAATATTTCAAGTGAGAATTTTTTGTATGAATTTTGTAATGTGGCAAATTCAAGAATTCTTTTGTTGTAAGTGTTTTTCAGTTAACGTGACGTGAACTAAGTATATAGTTCAATTAATAGAGTGATGTGTCTTAGTTTTTTTCCAGAATTTCGTACTGCGGATCAATTGTTTTTCATAAACGTAGATATGCTCTATGAAATATCAATGCTGACAGTGGTTGTCTTATTGTTGATCATGATGGTAAAGTATTTCGATGCACGGGAGATAACTTGGAAAGGACCGGAGTACGTCGGTGTGACAGGTTTTCTAACTGCATCTCTGCGTAGAAATGAAAACTTACAGTTTTCCAAAGTTCTCGGAACGAAAAATACTCTGTGTCGTGGCGTCGGAGTAAATGCGAGGTTGGACATGCGTTTTTTCAAGTCTGAAGTATTTAGATGGTCTTGTCGACACATCTTTTTCCTTCATTTGACCGGGGGGGGGGTAAGTGGGCTCCCAAAAACAAGCTCAGCTGTGGTGCATTTTAAATCTTCATTGACAACACTACGCAGGGCTAGCATTTCTAATGGTAATCTCTCAATCCACGATCGTGTGTCTTAGATAGCGGTAAGTGCTGCCTTTAGTTGCCTGTGAAACCTTTCTACCAAACCGTTTGCGCACTGATTGTAAGCCGTGATTGTTATATGTTTAGTACCCAACAGGTTAGTAAATTCAGTGAAAAGGGTAGACTGGAATTGGGGTCCACGATCCGTGGTGATGACAGACGGTCAACCAAATGTGGATAGCCGCTCACGTAGGATCGTTTGTGCGATGACATCTGCGGTGGTTGATCTCAGAGGTACCACCATTGGCCAACGTGTGAAACGGTCCACTATTGTCAACAAGTATTTGTATCCGTCTACTTCCGCTAAAGGACCAACGAGGTCGACGCGGATATGTTTAAATCGACCATCCGGTGCAGAAAAGTGACCAGGAGGTGATCTGGTGTGTTGCTGAACTTTCGACTTCTGACATTTAATACATGTGTGCGTCCGGTGTTTTATGTCTGCAGACGTTTGGCCAGACGAATCGCTCAGAAATGAGTTTAGTTGACGCTTTACGACCTGGATGAGACATAGAATGAAAATGGTCGAAAATTTGTCTGCGCATAATAGGAGGCACGTCGGGTCTAGGATGATTAGTGCTAATGTCACAAAACAAATATGCCGCACTGAAAGGAATTGGTCGTTGCTCAATGAGCAGTGACGTGTCACTTTTCACTTTCTCTAGGGTGGCATCCCTCTGCTGTTCTCTGGCTAAACCTCCAAAATCTAATGGCTGTGACGGAATTCAGAGTAGCTCTAGAAAGAGTCTCGGCGACGATGTCGTTCCCATTAATTTGACGAATGTCGGACGTAAACTGCGATGTAGTCCAACTGTCCTGTCACGACGCTTATACTTATCAGTTTTAGAGTGCAAGCAAGGCACATACAAAGGTTTGTGGTCAGTGAAAATTATAAAATTCCTGCCTCTAACAGATGTCGGAAATGACGAACAGATAGATATGTAGCAAGCACTATATTTGCATTGTGCTGAATTCAATTTCACGGAAAAGAATGAAAGTGGTTTCTTCACATTATCACTCTCCTGCTGTTGTACGGCTCCTAAAGTAGCAGCAGATGCATCCGTGGTAAGAGTAAGTGTCGCTTCTTCACTATCCGAAACGTAAGGTAGTTTGGTATAATTAGCCAGGGCTTCCTTGGCATTATTAAATGCTGATAGTGCATCGTCAGTTAGAATAATCTTGCTGTTCTTCTTTCTTTGATTTTGTAACAAGTTTGTCAACGGAATTAGCATTTGCGAACAATGAGGTATGAATTGTTTGTAGTAGTTAACTAAACCAAGAAATCTATGTAGCTGTCGAAGTGTAGTTGATTGTGGGAAGTTTTGAATTGCTTCGACCTTATGAAAGACGGGTGTAATCCCTTTCCCATCTCTCTTATGGCCAAGAAAGATCAGCTTCGGTATAGCAAATTCCACACTTAGTAGGATTAATTTCCGAAGTGCTTCAATCGCTGAAAAACTTGTTCCACGTGAACGGTGTGTTCTTTCATGTTCCTACTCGCAATCAGAACATCGTCAATATAGGCGAATGTGAAATTCAAGCCACGAAGTACTTCGTCTATAAGTCGCTGGAAGGACTGCGCCGCATTCCTTAGACCAAAAGGCATTCTAGCAAACTCGAATAAACCAAACGGTGTAATCACAGCTGTCTGGTGGATGTCGTCTTTTGCCACAGGAATTTGGTGAAAAGCTGTTGTGGTAGGATCCACCTAATTTGCATAGTGGAGTACCGACGATATAAATATGGTTGGTACCGGGAAGACAGGGAGGCGAATCAAGAGATTCAACTAGAGACTCTGCCCAACTGCGACTTAGTCAACACATTCTCCAGGAACGGTCTTCCCAGAATATACAAAAGACTATATGCAAATATTGTGTACACTTTCTTGTTTCAATACATTTTGTTCTAAGTACATTTTGTGTTGCATTATTATTCCATGCATTAGTCAAGTTTCAACAAAAGCCTTTCTCAAGTCCAACTTTGTAAAAATTGACGCTCCTTGTAAGATGTAAAGATGTAAAAATGTAAAGTCTTGTAGATGCGGGTCCAGGACACTTGTTCAGGACCGTTTGAGCGTTAAGTCGCCGAAAATCACCGCATGTTCTCCAAGCTCCAGCTTCCGATTTCAGCACCATATGCAAAGGAGAAGTGTGTGGGGTGGATGATGGACGTATTATCCCTAAGTCCAACATATGTTGAAACTCAGTCTTAGCAATTTTATATTTATCCGGATATAAACTCCGCGGTGGTAAATGCACGGGAGGAGCAAGTCGTCTGTATCCTGTGCTCCGCATTGTGTAATATTAGTTCCATAGAATTGAACGGTGTCAGAATTTCTGGATATTTCCGTAAGAAGTACTGAAGACCATTGGCACTAGGTAGGGATTTACTAATACCTGCCGTTGTCAATTTTGATGTAATTCCCTTGACTGCAATATCATTATTTTTATCTTCTAAGGATCGGGAAGACATGTTCACTTTGAATTTAAAATGAGCCAAGAAATCAGCTGCTAGAATTGGTGACTTTACCTGCGCGATGGTAAATACCCAAGTGAATGATCTACGTAATCCCAGGTTTGACGTTAGTGATTTTTCACCATAGGTTTCTATTCGAGAATCGTTGGCAGCTTGGAGGTTATATGATGTCGCTTTGGTCGCCATGTTTCCTGTAGGCGGGATCATACTAACTTGTATGCTCGTGTCAACTAAGAATAGTTAACCAGAATTGGCGTTTTTAACATATTGGCATTGTTTTGTAATCTATCTGTGATATCGGCAGGGAATGATAAATCGGGTTCGAATTCCAGTCGAGTTCGTTATGTTCACTTACGCACAAATACCCTCGGCAAAGGTATGAATCCATCTCATCTACCCCAGTTATGAGTTGAATTGAATAACAGGACAGATTGGGTCCTATAGCCTTGGTTGGCAACCAGTCTACTGTAGAAAGAAACAACACTCTACTACGGGGAATTTTTTTGCCTATTCAGTCATGAATCGCACCCAAGCGTGTATCATGTATGGCACTTAACTGACTGAATTGAATCCTTTGTAATTCAGTCACGTTAATAATTTTGATAATTCTTGTCAACTGAAATGGCGGGAGATATTAAAGGTTAAAGAAGGTTACAGCCAGAGCCGGCGCTAGGGTATCGGGCCTCTCTCGAAACTTTGGTATGAGACCTCCCTCTTTACTACATGTTAATTTCAAAGTTTCTCAACCTGGGGGCCACAAATCCTCGAAGGAATCCTTAAGTAGAAAACAAGTAAAAAGTACATAAAGCAGAAGAAAAAAAAACGTTGCTGAAAGGAGCCATTTGGAGTTCAAACCTCGTCTAGGGTTCCTGCGTAGTATACACCGCGCCGTCCATGTAGTTACACGATGTATATTATTAGTTGATGACTGTGAAAATGTAACATCGGTTCAAAAATAATTTTTAAAAAATGGCCATAAAACTGCTGAAAAAATGTCAGAGGCCACAACGCCCCCTCCCCCAACCTCCACCCCGTCTTGGGTTTCGTGGATAAGATGCGCCGGCCCTGGTTACAGCAGGGATTAAGACTGCTTCACTCTGTTTAAAGAAGCAATATAAAGGGAAAAAAATACAGTGTAACCCGGATATAAGAGAGTTGTCGGGACCGGAGAAGAAGTCTCTTATATTCGGGTTTCTCTTATATCTGGGTTTGGTCTATTTTGTTTTATTAACACGAACTCTAATTTGGGACCAGATAAAATCTCTCTTATACCAGGGTTTCTCTTATATCCGGGTTACACTGTAACCCGGATATAAGAGAGATTTTCTCTGGTCCCAAATTAGAGCCTGTGTTAATGTATACATAATAGACCAAACTCGGATATAAGATAAACCCGCATATAAAAGACTTCTTCTCCGGTCCCGACAACTCTCTTATATCCGGGTTACACTGTATATCATGTTTGCATGAATAAATATACAGTGTAACCCGGATATAAGAGAGTTGTCGGGGCACGGAGAAGAAGTCTCTTACATCCGGGTTTGGTCTATTATATATACATTAACACAGGCTCTAATTTGGGACCAGAGAAAATCTCTCTTAAATCCGGGTTTATCTTATATCCGGGTCTCTTATATCCGGGTTACACTGTACTTTTTTCTGAACTCAGAACAGAATGATTACAGGTTCCAGGCAAAAATATTTTGTAATGACATTAATTAGCTTAACGTGTGCAGTATTTTCCAATACAAGAAAAATTGCAAGTTTTTTTACGCAAGAGAAAATGTCAAAAATACAAATCAATCATTTAACTAAATTTTATTTTGTAATAAAGCATATTATTTAATGTTCAGGCATTTGAATATACCATAATTTCTCAAAAATAATATGCCCCCATAAATAAAACGCACCCCAACAAATGACCCCCAAAAATTAAGAAATATATCTATCCCTATGTATAGTACACATTTATGAATTTTGTCAAAAGAAAGAAAAAAAGAAAAAAAAAAAGAAAGAAATAATTACGAAGATATTTTGTCGACCATGACATTATGAATAAAATCGAAATTAATCGGCTAAAATCATGTTGAAAATTACGATGCGGTTTCTCCCGATAAATATAACATTTTATTTTACCGCTAAAATATCGTCAAAATGTGCAAGTTATATTGCAAATTTTAAACAAAAAGTAATAGAATTAGCAGAAAGAATAGGAATTTGAGTTGAATGAGGCTAACATACGTTCATGGAGAAAGAATAAAAATGAACTAAAAAAAGTGTAAGTCAAGTGCCAAAGCAGAGGAAGAGAAACTCAATATCCAGATATGGAACAAAGTTTAGTTGAATTTGTGAAAGAAAGACGATCTAGTGGTGATGATGATGATGAAAATTAAAATTTTAATAAATTTTTAACTTGATATCCTCTTTTCTTCGAAATTGGCCTTTTTATAGATTTTTTATTTCTTCGCCAAATAAAAAATACGGTTACTGATAAACATAAATTTATTGACAAAAATATGTTACAATTATAATTGTTGGATTTAAGATGAAAATTGGGATATCTTTCTTATTTTAGAATAACAAGTACGTATTTATTATTATAAATCAATAACGAAAAAAATTTTTGTTTTGTTTAAAGGAAACCAATTTATAACACGCACTCTATTACCACCTGTAATTTACAGTAAAAAGAAGCGTATTATTTTTGAGAAATTACGGTATTCCAGCAAAATTCCCTAGATAGAAAGAAATATTGTAGCACCGTCAAATTATGACAAAATTCAGTGTTTCAAAAGTAAATAAAAACATCTATCTATCTATATATAAATAAAGCGCAGTGTATGTATGTCCGTCCGTCCATTTTTCGATCTTGACTAACCTGAAGTAACACGCGATTAAAAATTAAATAAATAACTCATTTAAAGTTAAATTTAAATATCGAAATATGAAATGTTTAAAAAAAATCTTTATTAATGATTTAACTTTAGTTTTGCTTTTCATCCCAATTGCAATTGATATAATCTAATTAAACCGTTATTAAAACTGAAGCCGGGCACGGTACGTTGCTCATACGTTTTTTTTTTTTTTTTCTAGCACGCGTACTGTGACATATTCGAAATATTACATAGTTCTGGTTCCCTAATGTCATTTATGACTTTATGTGAAAGGATGATAAAGAATGGGGACTTAAAAAAAAATCAAACTACGGAGATCAGTTGCGTACACGAAGAAAGGTTATCCCGAATTAAGGTGTCGAAAAAATATAAAATAATTTTATTATTTCTAAATTCTTATAACTTTTACGTACATAATTTTTAGGCTGAAGGCCCGAAAGCCCTCTGGATGATTTAGCCTAAAATCCGCTTCTAGGCTAGTAATATAATAAAACTTTATACTAGAAATTTCACTCCTACTGTTGAATTTAGCTTCCATTATGGGGAATCAAGTAAATATTTTAGATTTCACAAAAGCCGATAACTTGGTAGGGACAGCCTCCATAGATTAGGATTCTTCAACGAGTTTGTCCTTTGTCGTTACTAGGGTTGATTATTATTTTTTTAAAAGGCCGTGATGTGTCCTGTTTAAGAAAAGTTACTATCATTATTCTTCTTGTTGTATGGTGGGATTTCAAAAGGAATTTTCTTTTTTAATTAATCCACTCCAAGTAAGGCGATAATGTCACTAAGATGCAAGGAACTACTGGGAGTGAAGGATAAATGAAAAGAATTTCGAGGGAGAATTTAAACAGGGAATTTAGAGGGAATTGGAAACCCAGTCCTAAACAGGAAACAAGGGATGAGCCTCTACTCCTGTTTGAAAGACCGGATGATAGGCAAACCTATCTAGTCCTATTGAGAAGAAAAAATAATTCGTAAATAATATTTCAGAGTTTAGGTGGAGACGTTAGAGTTGAAGTTGTAGCGGACCGTGCGGGTGAAGATGTGAAGAGATATCAGAAGGTTAAGATTTCCTGCTAGCCGGTCCAACTACATGAGAATGTTGGACTTTAATTAAGTCCAAAGAAGACAAAGAAAACAAACAAGACCGATATACATGGGTAAACAAATATATATTAATAACAAGTTACACAAAGACATGAACAGTTACATAGTGTTTGTATGGAGAAATTATGTGTGTGTGTTGTGAGTGTTCGTACGTACGTGTATTGTTCTTAGCGCGTTCTCAGAATTTGGGAAACGCTGTAATGTGAGAGGTCACATATTGGTGTAAATGGAAAAAGAAAGTTTTTACCTCGCCCCCACACGAGGTGGCGGCCCAAGGCCTAAGTCGAAAAAGAGAGATTTTACCTCATCTCCACGCGAGGTGTAGGCGCAAAGCCTGAATCGGAAAAGAGCGAGAGACGAAGGGTCAGCCAGTATTTATAGCCAGGGGAGAGAGACCCCCGTTGAAGGATTAAGGGCCTGGGGAGGAGCTAACTGTGACAAAGTAGGCTTAAGAAGGAACCGGAAACCAAATCATAAACAAGGAAACAATGGATGAATCTTTACACCTGTTTAAAAGACCGACGAGGAGAGTGAACCGGATGATAAAAAAACATATACGTATACTGTTAAATTTGAATTTTTTGTCAGTGGTCAACATCTATGATTAATTAAGGTTTTAATTGATTTGTCAGAATTGAATTTATAAAACAAACCAAACAATGAACCAGTAGTTACATCATTCAACAATGAGCTAGAGAGTTACATTATTCAACAATGGGATTCATTTAAAGACTAAGATGATTTTGCAATTAGAATATCTTATATTAAGTTTATATGTTTTGGAGAATAAATTATTTGTATCTGAAAGACATGATTTGTGCCGTAAAGCTTACAATAAAAAGAAATATTTTTGTTACGTTATTCGAAGTAGAATTTCTTAGAAAGGTTTGTAAAAAAATGTTTACCTGACTAACAGCACCGTTGGTGCTAATTTGGGATCCGTTGATGTTTTGTTGCTGGCCTGCCATAAATAGAAAAAGGGCATAGTCATGTCTCGGAGACAAGTAAGCATTTTTTAGTTGTAACAATTTGATCATTTTAGACTGTCATTTCTGGGACGACTATTCGCCGACTTCGGGTTGAATCGCTTACTACCGGAAATATTTTTATAGGGTTTCTGAGGTGGATTAGTTCATTTTTTAAAAATATACTTCAAGTCAACTGGGACTGATTAAAAAATAATTTAAATATCTTTTCACCTGCTCTCCGCTATGAACATATTAATTTTTGTTTTTAGTCACTAAAGTTTAGCGTATTCTTTTGGAGACTATGTGACTGTGACTGATTTTATTTAGAACTAATTGCAATGATGGTCTAACTACAATGAAAAGTTTGCACATCAATGCAGTCACTGCAAAACTTTGTGTTCGTCGTTAGATTTTAGTGAACCCCGATAAAAATAAAATAAAAATATAAAATATCTAAACAAAAAAGAAAGAAAGAACTTAAATATAATGCGCTTTCCTGTAAAACTCTTGACATTCTCTCTCTCTCTCTCTCTATATATATATATATATATATGTATGCGTTGAATGCGTTGGACTTTGCCACCCAGTACACGGATATTACTGAGGATGAAAAGAACATTATAATAAATGCGAAGAAATCGGTACTGATCCATAATGGTGAGCAATGGGTAAAAAATTCATATGACCACTTTGACATCACAATGGGATCACTAGACTCAGCTGAGTCTTCTGATCTCATTGGTCTTTTTATTTTATACAACCTAACAGCGCACCGTGATATTGATTCAACTGACATTGGTCTATACAGGGACGATGGTCTCATGGTTATTAGGAATTCTACTAACTTCAGAATAGACAAAATTAGAAAGGCATTATATAAAGAATTTAAAAGCATGGGTTTAAAAATTACCGTTAGCACTAAAATTAAAAAAGTTAACTTCCTTGATATAACATTAGATTTAAAGAACAATACATACACACCTTATAAAAAACTCAATACGAATCCTGTATATATACACCCTAAATCAAATCACCCCTCATCTATAATTAAACATATACCTTTATCTATCCGAAAAAGAATTAGTACAAATTCAGCAAATGACAAGATTTTCGACGAACATATTAATTTCTATAATAAAGCTCTAAAAGATAGTGGCTACAAAAACCTAAAACTAACTTATATTAAAAATGAAAACGGTAAACATAGGAAAAACAGAAGCAGGAAAATAATTTGGTATACACCCCCATACAACCAAATGGTAAAAAACAAATTGGGACAAAAATTCCTTGAATTAATACTCAAGCATTTTCCCGGTGGAAGTAAACTTAGTACGATTTTCAATAGAAATACACTAAAATTAAGTTATAGCTGTACTGATAACCTAGAAAAGATAATTAAGAAACATAATACTAATATCTTAAATAAACACTTATACCAGAACCAAAAAATTGTAGACAAGGGAAAAATACAAACAACAACTAATGAGGGTGAACAAAAATTATGTAATTGTAGAAACCCTCAAAACTGTCCTTTACAAAATAAATGTTGCATAGAATCAGTAGTATACCAATGTAATATATCTTCTGTTGAAAACCCTGAAAACATAAAAATTTATATAGGTTGCACTAGCCATGAGTTCAAAAAGAGGTTCAACCAACATCAATCCTCGTTTAGGATAAATAAGTATAAAAGTCAAACATCTCTTTCGAAGTACTTTTGGCACCTAAAAGAATCCAATAAAACACCTACAGTGAAATGGAAGTTAATAAGAAGGGCTAGAATATGTAGGTCATTAAATGACCCATGTCCTTTATGCATACATGAGAAACTATATATTACTAAGTTTATAAAAAATAAAAATTTACTGAATCAGAGAAATGAAATAGCTATTTTATGTCGTCATTGCCAAAAGTTTTCTTTAAATAATCTTTAAATAATCTATAATAAAAAAAAAAAATAAAAAAAAATTACCTGATTATTATGCATACTCATATTTGAGGGGTATAAATAATTTTAAATAATTTTAAATAATGTAGATAATTATATTACATTTACTTGGTTTATAAAGAAATATAGCCGATTAAAATTAAAAAATTAAATTTGAAAGTAGAATTTTTAAAAATGTTTTAAAATTGAAATTAAATAAAACAGATTCTAACCTAAATATCTTTTAAAATTGTAATTAAATAAAACGTACTCTAACCATAACACCTCTCTCAAAGCAATTCAAACACTGAAAAGAATCCAAGTGAACACCGAAAGTCATATGAAATTAATAAGTTAGAATATAATATTGAACATTAAATGTCCTTTATACATACATATATACATTTATAATACTAAATTTATAAATAAAAGTTTATTGAATTAGTGAAATAATTTAACCACCTTTGCCGTCATTGTCATAAAGTTTACATAAAATAAAATAAAATAATATTTACTTATACTCGATAAGAATAAATAATTTTAAATACTGTAAATAATCCTAATACATTTACTTGGTTTTTAACTAGGAGTATAGTATATTAAATATTAAAAATAACTTTTTAGAAAGGTGGATAAAACATATTCTAACCTAAACAGTCCCTCAAAATCTTTAAATATACAAATAGAAATAATACCATAAGAATTTTTGCCGTTAGAAATAAACCCAGATGACATGAATTTAGCGGATGTCAGAATAGATACATCCCTACCCATCCCTAAACATAACCCCGCTTTCAAATGTAACTATTAACTGAGACAACGAAAATTAAAAATAGAACCCTCTACCACCCCTTGTCTAGATGAATGGATTTATCGGTAACCTTGGAAACCCTCAAACTATGAATCTTTCCTGTGCCGTTAACAACCGTAAATTTTAAAAAGTAAGTTACTCCAAAATTCGCTTGATGAGGAAATGGAACTAATGTCTTTGGTTTAATAACAAAATTAAATTCAGAGGCCTTAGCTTCCATTTCTGAAACATGGTCATCACTGTGTAGCGGTAAAACCATATTTTAAATCTATTAATTTATAATATTATATATATATATATATATATATATATATATATATATATATATATATATATATATATATATATATATAACAGAAAACAGACAGCTATATTCCAACATTTTGAATATCCGCATCACTTTAGGGTTAACCATCATTTTTCCCACATATACCCTGAAACTATGCATCTTCCGTCGAGTTGTTATTGGGCTTTATACAAGGTGAACATTATTGTAAAAAATATACACGTTACAATGAACTCTTTTTCTTTAAACACAGTTATTCATAGGACACTCTGTGTTTTATATACACAGTTATAAGATATTGACTTTTCGCACAAATGCATACGAGACATTAATTTTTACACACAGGCACACACATGTGTGCGCGCGCACACACATTTATACACAACATTTGTAAATATTTTGCTTTTGTTATTTTGTGCGTAAGAACATAATCTATATTAAAGATTATAATAATCTATATTAAAAATTATAATAATCAATATAAAAAAAAATTATAATAATTTCTATTATTCCGGTATGTTGCACTATCCGTTCTCAATTTGATTTTATGCATGAAGCTGCTCGTGTATAAAATATTGTATTTTGTGGTTGTGGTTAATTTATTTTAAACCGTCGAAAACCACATCTGTAGCAACTCAGTATGTGTCTATCCCCAAGAAACGAAATATGTAACTAAAGTGTATGCGGTAAATACACACACATACACGCACACGGGACATACAAGTGAACATTGTGGTCAACACTCAGCGGCGAGACGATTGCGTCATACTGTCGCCGCTAGGCGTGGACCTCAATGTCCACTTTTATATTTGCGTACGCTAATATCGAGCACTTTAACTCATAAATATAGCATACCTTGAAACTATATTCTTATCATATATATATATATATATATATATATATATATATATATATATATATATATATATATATATTAATTTTAATAACTAAGTTGCTAGTTGTTAATTTTTTGTCGTAATTTATATATATATATATATATATATTTGTGTGTGTGTATATATATATATATATATATATATATATATATATATATATAATAAAAAGACTTAAACACTAATATTCCATGGTCATAATTTATTCCATTGGAATCGTAAATACGATCCAATTCATCAGACCTACAAATTCAAAAAGAAAACAGAAAACATCGGGAATAAAAATAAAATTTAGTGAGAGTGTATGTATGAGAGTGTGGGGCGAATGTTAGAGTGAATGAAAGCCAAAGGGAGGGGTAACAGACGAGAGAAGAATAGGAAGGTCTAAAGATGAAGGGGGAATTAAAATTTAACAGAGAGAAGTTATAAAAAGGGGGAGGCAAAGACGGTTTAAGTGAAAAGAATATGCATATTTTCAAAAGTCTGATACATTAAAGATTCACAGGAAGAGTGTATCCATTTCTTGGTGACATACACACACAATAGACGATAAAATCTTAAAGCTCAGAAGATGAGAGACAGAGAGGAAAAGAAAAAGTGGGTGGGAGGAGGTGGGTTGGGGGAACTAAAACCGGAGGGCCTTTATAAAAGCGCCGCTGTGTAATCAAGAAAATTTGACAAAGGTAATATCGACTACAGGTCACAAATCTAATATAAACATATAAAAATAACGATTATCTAAACTAGCAAGGACATAAATTTCTATGTTCAAAAAGACATACGTATACACACATACACAACAAATATTAATATTTTCACGTACATACATACATATAGGCGTGTACACACATACCCATACATATACATATACATACATATACATATACACATACATATATACACATATACACACATAGTGTTTAAGTCTTTTTATTATATCCTTACTCTGCCCTAGACATTGAGTTCTACCTGGATTCTATCCTCTTGGAATTATTTTTTATACATATATGTATGTGTATGTATGTATGTATATATATTTATATTTTATATATATGATTGCATATGTATGTGTATATTTACCACTAATATTATCAATATATATATATATATATATATATATATATATATATATATATATATATATATATATATATATATATATCATCAAATGTGGCATTGGTATTATGGAATCCTTTCTGATGCAATCACATTTCAGATGGGCTGGTCAGAATGAATGATGATTGGATGCCGAAAATCCTCACATATAGCCAAATTTTTAATTGGTAAGCGTAACGTAGGCCAAAATGAAATACAATTTAAATGCTGCAAACATCCCTATAGAGGAGATGGAATTCGCTGTTGAAAACCGAGCAAACTGGAGAAACATCTGTTACCGAGATATAACTAACTTTGAAAAGAATCGTCTCAACCATCTGAGAGAAATAAGAATTAACTCTAAATCTCGGGTTAATACATCAGCCCATATGACGGTTAACCCTTCAGCATCTCCCTCGTGTGGACTTGTTTGCAAATCCCATGTAGGACTGTGGTCTCATACGAAACATAAACATAAAAACTGAACTGAAAGACACTCATACGCCGAACACGACGGGAGAGTCCACCACCACTATCATATATATATATATATATATATATATATATATATATATACTTTTTTATGATATTACATCGAAAAACACGTCAAAATCGTTACACAATTGCGGTCGTGTTTTGATGCGTATCAACGCATCTCATCGGGCGATTTTAAATTACTGGCGACTGCAATTGTGCTGCGATTTTGACATGTTTTTCGATGTAATATCCTAAAATAAAGGATATTGCTGTACTTTGTATTGAGCCCGCTTTTAAATTAAATATTACGAACGTTGGAATTATACTCTAATCATTCTCATCTTACCTGGATATATATATATATATATATATATATATATATATATATATATATATATATATATATATATATATAGAGAGAGAGAGAGAGAGAGAGATAGATAGATGTAGATATATAGATATAGATATATAGATATAGATATATATATATACAAGGGTTGGACAAAATAATTGAAACACTTGTTAAATTCAAAGAAAATTTATTTAATATGGAGTTGGTCCTCCTTTAGCCTCACATACAGCTTTAATACGTCTAGGAATGGAATCATACAGCTTTCTGACTTCATCTAGAGGAATTTTCAGTCATTCTTCCATTAACACCTTCTTCGGCTCTTTAAGACACGACGGTGGAGGATAGCGGCTCCTAACTTGTTGCTCCAAAATGCACCACAAATGTTCAATAATATTGATATCTGGAGATTGGGGAGGCCACTCCATGTGTTCTAGCTCACTTTCATGCTCTTCATACCAATTCTTAACCACTAGAGCAGTATGTATTGGAGCATTATCGCCTTGGAAGATGCAGTCACTATCAGGGAATAAAGTCTTGGCCATTGGATGAACATCATCTCCCAAAATGTTCAGGTAATCTTTGCTATTGACTCTACTATGCAGGACAGCTATTGAACTGAGACATTTCCATGATATGGCGGCCCAAACTATCACTGATCCACCTCCATGCTTCACTGTTGGAAGAAGGCAGTCAGGGTTGTAAACTTCTTTGGGCTGCCTTCACACATAACCTCACTTTGAAGTTGGGAAAAGAGTAAAACAGAACTCGTCTGAGAATATGACTTGCTTCCATTGGTCCTGTAGACCAGGCATTGTGATCTCCGCACCACTTCAACCTCTTCTGAATGTTGCGAGTAGAGAAGAGGTTTCCACATGGCGGCTCTTCCATGATATGCAGACTTATGGAGCTCACAGAGAACAGTTTTAGTAGAAACTGAACTATTCAGATAATTATTCAACTCAGCAGTCTCTTTGGCCGCAGTAGTCCGATGATTTTTTGCCACATTGTGTTTCAATGCATGTCGGTCCCTGTCAGTAAGTTTGCAAGTCCGGCCCAAATTGCTATGGTTGCTAGAGGTTTTGCCCTGTTTCTCGAATTGCATCATAATTCTTGATATGGTAGCTCTTGAAAAACCAAACAGTTCAGCATCTTTAGTGATCAAGGCTCCTGCCAACAATTTGCCCTTTTTCAAACTCAGAGAGGTCACACATTTAGCTTAAATTTTACTAAATTCTAAAAATAAGACAAAGACAGTAAATTAGATAAATAAACACATTTACAATAGATATAACCACCAATTACGAAGTTTTAGTTAAAGTTCTTAATATAATAGGTCTTTGAAATATAGGAGTGGAATTTGCAACTGTTCAGATTATTTTGTCCAACCCCTGTATATATATATATATATATATATATATATATATATATATATATATATATATATATATATATATATATATATATATATGTATGTATATATATATATAAAGAGAGAGAGAGAGAGAGAGAGGGGGGTACCTCTGCTAAGAAATCCATCATACCATGTAGAGAAAATGCACCAAGTTAATAAAAACAAAGTTTTATCGTTAACATTTTTTGTTATTAAGAGGAAAAAATAAGAGAATTATTTTTATAATTAAATTATTGTTTTTGATCCTTTTTAGAATGTTCGAAATTTTGGTTAAAAATTTTGCTTTTCTTGAGTCAGCCGGTGAGGAGGGAACATAGTATAAGAAATTTTAGCGTCTTTTGTGAAAAACACATTGATTTGAAAAATTCTTGCAAAAATTAAATAATTGTCAGATTTTAATGAAACTTTCAGGACTTATTCACAAATGAATGAAATCGTTTTAGTAAGGTTCTTTTTTTTCTTTTTTTTAAAGAAAATACTTGTAAAAACATGTTTTTTTTTTACATTTATGAAATTTCGAAAAATTCAACTTTGTACCACTTAATTAATAGCAGAACTCTGGAGAGTATAAATCATCAATTTTGAAACTCAGTTACCGAAAATCTGCTGTGAATCGTAAAATAAAAAATGTATTAAAACTATTACATCATTTAATTAGAAAACCTTTTAACTGCCTTTAGAGATATATTAAGGACGCGATTTTCTTAAATTTTTTTCGATGAATAATAAATTTTTCAATAATTTTTCCCTTTTTTGGAAATTCTAATTAGAATAATTTATAAATGTTTTAAATTTCTGTATTACTTTGTCCCTGTTAGATGATATTTTTATTAAGGAAAATCTATATTTACTAATCATAAATGTAAAAAATTAGTACAAATCAATATTTTAAAAAGAATTTAAAATTTTTTTGCATGCGTATAAACGTACAGATTTTTGTAGATACAGATGGTCATACGCGATATTATCAGAAAATAAGAGCAATTGTAGTGGACCGTGGGGTCAGCCAGTATTTATAGCCAGGATTAAGGAACTGAGGAGGAGCTAACTCCGACACGATAACTACAGTAAATTTAAAGCCAAAATATCTAAAATTCAATAAAACATTAGATTACGGAGAATATTTTCTTAAATTTTAAAGATTATTGAGCACTTAAAATTGCATAAAAAGGCGCTCACGTTTTATTCCTCAATTATTTTTTACAGATATATCCAACGTAGGAAAATATTAGATAATGTTCTATCTGTCACTGAATGTGTCAAAACCTTAAATATACACCCACCACCGTGTTAAAAGTGAATTTCTGTGATATTTTAAACTTAAAATAACTAATATTTATTTCAAATTAGGTTAACTAAACTTTAAATCAGGAAAGTATATTTTATTTTTTTAAGAATTTTTAATAAAGAGAATTACATTCTGATGAAGGATGGCGAAAAATAACACTAAAATCAACAATTCCAGTAATTTCAAAATTAAAACTACTTCCACACAATTTAAATTAGTTTTGAAATACAGCAACTTATTGCAAATATTAAATTTAATTTATTAGCTTGAAATGAAAACTAAAATAAAAGCTTCAAGAAAGATTTTTTTAAAATTAATTTTAAACGTTAGGTATAGCGGAGGTACCTGATATATATATATATATATATATATATATATATATATATATATATATATATATATATATCCAGGCAAGATGAGAATGAATAGAGTATAATTCCAACGTACGTAACATTTAATTTAAAAGAGGGCTCAATACAAGGTACAGCAATATTCTTTATTTCTTTTTACGAAAATAAAAGCTTCAAGAAAGATTTTTCATTTTTTTAAATTAATTTTAAACGTTAGGTATAGCGGAGGTACCTGATATATATATATATATATATATATATATATATATATATATATATATATATATATATATATATATATATATATTTAAGACACCGGAGGTGTTGAAACTAAATGGCTATTTTTGTAGTGATTTTATAACATATTTATGTTATAATTTTTAAATAAACAATTATATTTTATATATATATATATATATATATATATATATATATATATATATATATATATGTGTGTGTGTGTGTGTGTGTGTGTGTGTGTGTGTGTGTGTGTGTGTGTGTGTGTGTGAGTGTGTGTACACACACAAGGTACTGAGATTAAGCTTTTTACTTTCTTTTTTGGACACAGAGTGTGTAGAAACTATCCAAATGTCCTGTAATTCTGAGCACTTTCGGCTATACTTTTAGCCATTATCAAGGATGATTTTTTTTTCTCATTTTTCATTAACTGGACATATGGGTTGTGTGTATGTATCTTGAGTTATAGGGTTGATTTATTTTCCGGACACAGTCAGAACATTATGGCTGTGTTCGTAGTTAATATTATTGAATGTTGGCATTTTCCTTTTTATTGTTAAGGCTTCCATTATTTTTAATCTTTTTTTTACATGTGGAAGAGGTTATTATGCTTGTATATTCTATTAATATGTTTCGGATGGAGTCTGGTAGGTTTGTGTGTGTGTTTAAATGAGATTAAGTTTGACATCGGTCACACTACTACATGCCTATCCAGACGACTTACGTTACACCTGTCCGACCCCAGCTCTATTAGAACGCATTTAAACATTAATTGATAAAATTGAAAGTGGTTTCACAAAAGAGCATCTTGCAAGCTTATCTACTTGACGAACAGTAGTAGATAAGTTTTAGGGATCATAATTGAGTTTATACTCCTTGTGCAGATCTAGGAGTAAACACATTACTTGGCGCAACTTTTTAATCAGCAGTATAAAATATTACATTTCTTTTTAAAATTCTTGAACAATTGCACATTCTACTTGAAATAATAACTTGACAACAGTGGGAAATTAAAATTTTTTGGTTTTATAGATAACAAAAAAAAGTTATTTAGAAATGTCCCAACATTGTGACTAAAATACTAGTCATAACATCTTTAACTCTTTCCAGAAGTAAGCCTACTTCTTACCTAATAAAGCACTATTCACACTTTAAATGAATAAATAAATGAATAAAAATGCCCATTTTATTTAATAATTTACAATTTGAATTGTTTTTTGATCAGCTGCCTCGCCCGGTATGTCGACGGCTTCTAATTAAATGAACACTAAACAGTTAAATGAATTTTAAAACAAGCTAATAAAATTATATATATATATATATATATATATATATATATATATATATATATATATATATATATATATAAGAATACAAATAATTTCGATAAGAACAGCATGTCTAATGTGGGTTAAACGAAATGCGAAAATTCTTTCCAAGTAAAGCCCGAAAGTTAGGTATTGTTATGAAGTAAGTTTACAAACTCAATGATCAAGAGATAATCACTTTGGGTCGCTAATTACACAAGATAATTTAAGAGTAAATAAGATAATGGAACATAAATGTGTTGTATTGTATTTAAAATGTTAGAAACAAAGAAATGAGTTCAAGTTCTTTCTCTTTTTCAGGTTTTGTTTTTTTAACGGAACTTTTGACTTAAACTTGAAAAGTTACTTTTTATTCTAAAATTGCTTAAAGGAACATTCATTTACAATCTTTCTTACTTGCTTTCTTTAACCTCAATTCCTTCGTTTTCTTTCTTTCTTTCTTTCTTTCTTTAACCTAATTTTCATTCTTGCTTTCTTTCTTCCTTTCCTTCTTTCTATAACCTCATTTTCTTTCTTCTTTCTTTCTATAGCTTCATTTTCTTTCTTTCTTTCTTTCTTTCTTTCAAGCCACTAATTTATGAATAATAGATTATTTAAAAGGTGGATCCACCCTGACAATCTGAAATATAACTCCAGAATCATAACTGCAAATTATTATGTACACATTGTAAGCCACCATCAACATTTTTGAATTTATCCATAACAAAATCACAGATAACAATACAGACCTTCAGATTAAATGCTACTGTTCTGATATAAGTTATGTTTCAACATTTCAGTGTGGTATGCATTTATATGTTTGTTCCGTTAATTGAAATACATATAACAGAAGCTTTAAGTATTTTTTAATTTGATTTTTGTGTTTATTGCCATCATTCTCATAATATTATCTACTGTGAAAAACATCCTTGTAGCTAATCAATATTTGATTCACAATCAAGTCTCCTTGATTTGGCTAATATTTCCATGTTTATTGCCATCATCCTCATAACATTATCTACATCTAGAAAGGATGAAAGCAACTATGAAAAACATCCTTGTAGCTAATCAATATTTGATTAACAATAAAGTCTCCTTGATTTGGTTAATATTTCCATGTTTATTGCCATCATCCTCATAACATTATCTACATCTAGAAAGGATGAAAGCAACTATGAAAAACATCCTTGTAGCTAATCAATATTTGATTAACAATCAAGTCTCCTTGATTTGGTTAATATTTCCATGTTTATTGCCATCATCCTCATAACATTATCTACATCTAGAAAGGATGAAAGCATCTGTGAAAAACATCCTTGTAGCTAATCAATATTTGATTAACAATCAAGTCTCCTTGATTTGGTTAATATTTCCATGTTTATTGCCATCATCCTCATAACATTATCTACATGTAGAAAGGATGAAAGCAACTGTGAAAAACATCCTTGTAGCTAATCAATATTTGATTAACAATCAAGTCTCCTTGATTTGGTTAATATTTCCATGTTTATTGCCATCATCCTCATAACATTATCTACATGTAGAAAGGATGAAAGCAACAGTGAAAAACATCCTTGTAGCTAATCAATATTTGATTAACAATCAAGTCTCCTTGATTTGGTTAATATTTCCATGTTTATTGCCATCATCCTCATAACATTATCTACATGTAGAAAGGATGAAAGCAACTGTGAAAAACATCCTTGTAGCTAATCAATATTTGATTAACAATCAAGTCTCCTTGATTTTGTTAATATTTCCATGTTTATTGCCATCATCCTCATAACATTATCTACATGTAGAAAGGATGAAAGCAACTGTGAAAAACATCCTTGTAGCTAATCAATATTTGATTAACAATCAAGTCTCCTTGATTTGGTTAATATTTCCATGTTTATTGCCATCATCCTCATAACATTATCTACATGTAGAAAGGATGAAAGCAACTATGAAAAACATCCTTGTAGCTAATCAATATTTGATTAACAATCAAGTCTCCTTGATTTGGTTAATATTTCCATGTTTATTGCCATCATCCTCATAACATTATCTACATGTAGAAAGGATGAAAGCAACTGTGAAAAACATCCTTGTAGCTAATCAATATTTGATTAACAATCAAGTCTCCTTGATTTTGTTAATATTTCCATGTTTATTGCCATCATCCTCATAACATTATCTACATGTAGAAAGGATGAAAGCAACTGTGAAAAACATCCTTGTAGCTAATCAATATTTGATTAACAATCAAGTCTCCTTGATTTGGTTAATATTTCCATGTTTATTGCCATCATCCTCATAACATTATCTACATGTAGAAAGGATGAAAGCAACTATGAAAAACATCCTTGTAGCTAATCAATATTTGATTAACAATCAAGTCTCCTTGATTTGGTTAATATTTCCATGTTTATTGCCATCATCCTCATAACATTATCTACATGTAGAAAGGATGAAAGCAACAGTGAAAAACATCCTTGTAGCTAATCAATATTTGATTAACAATCAAGTCTCCTTGATTTGGTTAATATTTCCATGTTTATTGCCATCATCCTCATAACATTATCTACATGTAGAAAGGATGAAAGCAACTGTGAAAAACATCCTTGTAGCTAATCAATATTTGATTAACAATCAAGTCTCCTTGATTTGGTTAATATTTCCATGTTTATTGCCATCATCCTCATAACATTATCTACATGTAGAAAGGATGAAAGCAACTATGAAAAACATCCTTGTAGCTAATCAATATTTGATTAACAATCAAGTCTCCTTGATTTGGTTAATATTTCCATGTTTATTGCCATCATCCTCATAACATTATCTACATGTAGAAAGGATGAAAGCAACTGTGAAAAACATCCTTGTAGCTAATCAATATTTGATTAACAATCAAGTCTCCTTGATTTTGTTAATATTTCCATGTTTATTGCCATCATCCTCATAACATTATCTACATGTAGAAAGGATGAAAGCAACTGTGAAAAACATCCTTGTAGCTAATCAATATTTGATTAACAATCAAGTCTCCTTGATTTGGTTAATATTTCCATGTTTATTGCCATCATCCTCATAACATTATCTACATGTAGAAAGGATGAAAGCAACTATGAAAAACATCCTTGTAGCTAATCAATATTTGATTAACAATCAAGTCTCCTTGATTTGGTTAATATTTCCATGTTTATTGCCATCATCCTCATAACATTATCTACATGTAGAAAGGATGAAAGCAACAGTGAAAAACATCCTTGTAGCTAATCAATATTTGATTAACAATCAAGTCTCCTTGATTTGGTTAATATTTCCATGTTTATTGCCATCATCCTCATAACATTATCTACATGTAGAAAGGATGAAAGCAACTGTGAAAAACATCCTTGTAGCTAATCAATATTTGATTAACAATCAAGTCTCCTTGATTTTGTTAATATTTCCATGTTTATTGCCATCATCCTCATAACATTATCTACATGTAGAAAGGATGAAAGCAACAGTGAAAAACATCCTTGTAGCTAATCAATATTTGATTAACAATCAAGTCTCCTTGATTTGGTTAATATTTCCATGTTTATTGCCATCATCCTCATAACATTATCTACATGTAGAAAGGATGAAAGCAACTGTGAAAAACATCCTTGTAGCTAATCAATATTTGATTAACAATCAAGTCTTCTTGATTTGGTTAATATTTCCATCTTTATTGCCATCATCCTCATAACATTATCTACATGTAGAAAGGGTGAAAGCAACTATGAAAAACATCCTTGTAGCTAATCAATATTTGATTAACAATCAAGTCTCCTTGATTTGGTTAATATTTCCATGTTTATTGCTTTCATCCTCATAACATTATCTACATCTAGAAAGGATGAAAGCAACCGTGAAAAACATCCTTGTAGTTAATCAATATTTGGTTAACAATCAAGCCTCCTTGATTTGGTTAATATTTCCATTTTTTCCGTCCAGTTTAGGTCTATTGCCTTCAGCTTTTGCTGTTGAGTTTTCCTCTCTTATATCACAGACAGGTGATTCCAACCGGATCAAATCCAATTTCCTTAGAGGGCATATACTTTTTATCCCAATTGGCTAAAATATCGAGATCATTATCCAATCAAACTGGCACCCGTTTGTAATTTAATATCCAGGCCTCATTTTGTAAATCTTTGCCACGTAAAGTTTAAACTAGCTTCATTTTCTCGGCTTTTTATAACATCAATTTGGACCGCCAGTTTTTTTTCTTCATTTTTTGCACACCAATTTTACTCATGCTTTTGTTTATTTCATTTCTTTTTATAAATGGACTGGCTTCATCTTGACGTTTTCTCTCCCAATGAAATCGTGTTAGTAACAGTTTAATTTTCTTAATGAATTTTCATATTTAATATTATGTTTTTTAGTAAAAATAATTTTATATTCCAGCATTTTAATTAATTTTCTCATACAAATGTAATATATATATATATATATATATATATATATATATATATATATATAATAAACAGTATTAAATACTGTCGGAGAACGAAAATTTTCCATGAAAATTTCTCGGACATTCAGGCCGGTAAATGTTATTTAATACTGTTTATTATAAAACAGAGCATTTGCTTAAATACTTGTATCTATAAAAAGAACGTTAAACATATCATAAATGTCTTTAAATATATATATATATATATATATATATATATATATATATATATATATATATATATATATATATATATATTATTAAAATAACTTTTATAATAGAAGAGCACGTAAGTAGACAAATTTGAAACTGATAACCATCAAGCAAGATTTGTAAAGTCAGCATAAACCAAGGAGACAGTAAAAACGTGTCCATTTACATTAATGTGAAGAAAGAAAAATGTTCTTGTTACGTGCAAATCAGGTAGCAATAATATAAGTGGACAATTCCTAGTATGTGTGTTTAAATTGGCAAAACATGAACATAACATCTAACATGACAACCAAATCACATCAGAGACTATTTCTGCATAAAATGGAAAAATAATTGGAATATCAACGTAATTCTATGCAACATTCATAAAAAGCAGGCTTCAGCATATTCGAACATTGTAACTTTTTATTTTTAATGAATGAAAAAGAACAGAACATGTAAAGCAACAATTCGACATAATGGACGTCTCAAGGACACATGGCACAGTGACTAATGGCGTTGGTTAGATCCAGTGACAGGACCAAAATAGTGTGAGTTCAATACTCGATTAAGGCAGTGGAGAACTTGGAGAGGGGAATTAACAGGAGATAATTGACATCCATTAAACATGGCACGTGGAACTAGGACAGTCTACTCCAGTGAGCGAAATAAAGGGAAGAAGGCCGGAGCGTATAACGGCCGAAACGTTGTAATAAATATGCCAACAAAGATGAGAACAATAGTCCGAATAATGTAAATGGTGTACATAATACCTCATCTCAGAAATATAGACAGATACTGAAAGGCCGAAACGTTGTAATAAATATGGCAACAAGGATGAGGACAATAGTCCGAATAATGTAAATAGTGTACATAATACTTCATCTCAGAAATATAGATAAATACTGAAGGGCTGAAACGTTGTAATAAATATGGCGACAAAGATGAGAACAATAGTCCGAATAATGTAAATAGTGTACATAATACTTCATCTCAGAAATATAGATAAATACTGAAGGGCTGAAACGTTGTAATAAATATGGCGACAAAGATGAGAACAATAGTCCGAAAAATGTAAATAGTGTACATAATACCTCATCTCAGAAATATAGACAGATACTGAAGAGCTGAAACGTTGTAATAAATATGCCGACAAAGATGAGAACAATAGTCCGAATAATGTAAATAGTGTACATAATACCTCATCTCAGAAATATAGACAGATAATAGATGTCTGTTCGTTTTTCGTCTCACCTTCAACCGTTTCCAGTTTTTGCGTGGTGAAAAACACGTTTACTTTATTTAAATAAAAAATGTTCAAATCAGCGTTCTGAACTAACAACAAATCGATATTCCGTTTATTTATTTTGTAAAAAATACAAAATTTTGGCACAAGGTCGAAGAGCAAATGGAGAAAGGCTGGTTTACATTAGTTATCCTAATCCTAGTTAATCCGAATCACAATCCATTCATGATTACAAATTACTCATTCACCGCAAGAACTCGTCCATCGCCTCTCAACCCTGCATATACCACAATACCGCATATTCACAGGGGGGACCTACAAAACACTCCATGACATAAAAATTTGATAAAAATTTATAAAATTGAAAATGTCTGTAAAAATCCCTTGATTCATGAAATGATGAGGAGGGGATGAACCCAAACTGAAAATGGATAAATAAACATAACAAAAGTTAGTAGGACCCGTCTCTCCCCCCCCCCACCCGTCAAAATAATAAGAGTGGCCGGTGTATTCTGCCGATAGACAGAATCAAGAAGCACACTCACTAATGGAGTGGGAAGGATAACAAATAAATCGATATTTTGGTTTACCTTTTTAACACGTACATTAAAATAATTGTGAGGCCCATTGGAAATTGTTTATAAGGTAGATGTAGAGTGTTTGACTGCAGAACCACATTCAAAATATGCATATAAGAGTAAAAGCCTCGGAATGTATGTGGATTTGGGACTCTGCACAGGAGGTGCTCGCAGGTATTAGTTTGTCATCTTGGCTGTCAGACGATCGAGACTTTATTTGGAGTTTAGATGTCAGACGATCGAGGACTTTATTTGGAGTCTAGATGTGAAACTTTAGGAATCTGAGCTTTGTGCGATACACCATTTCGACAGACGAACATTAAATTCTGTATTTTACTGCCGTACGAATTCTCAAAAGGATTGTTGTGAGATGTTAATAATAATGGACCATTTGTAGATGCCTGTTTATTAACATGACCACACGATTTATATTTAACATAAAATACCTCAAAATATGAAACGCAAGAAGGAACAAACGGTTTTATAACAACAACATTTATATTTATTTTTGTGTAATGATGTACATGTGTAGAGGTTACTATTTTGTTGGAGTTATGTCCCTTTGGCTGAATTAAAGTTTTACTGACGAATTGAAATATTTTTATCTGAGCTCACAAAATTTGAATGAATTATAAAGCTGAGAAATACTGAATAAACTGTATCTTTAGAAGAAGAGTATTTTAAAGAGAAAAGTTCTTGTTGCTTGTTTGGAAATGTTTCGTATGTTTGTAATGTAGTTTGGAAAATTTCGTACGTATAGGCATTCTTGAATATGCTTTTAATCTCTGACCGCACATGGCCGAGACCTGATGCTTTTTACAACTACATCTTGTAGCAAGAGAAATCAAGGAAGAAGAGAAAGAGAGCAGCAAGCTTGTGTGTGTTATTTATAATTAATGTAATCACGTGACAGGCTCACAGAAAATGGCAGGAAAACTTGACTTGGTCACACAATGGAAAAATATTTGTATGTGGGTGGATTGCAACGCCCACTTGTGTGTTTATTGACCAATTAGAAGCTGATATTTCCTGAAAATCTGTATGAAGCTGAATAAGCTTTTGAAAAAAATTGTACAAAATTCAACATTGCTAAGAAAGTGGTAGCAGGATGCTAAAATATCATCACTGAATTTCATCTACTGTTGCTTCTAATTCATTATCATTTTTAATAGTAAACAGTTTCAAATTGTTCATGTGGAACAAGTGATTTAATAAGCTTATCACATAAGTGATATCCATAACCTGTGTTATTGGCCTCTAACCAACACACTGCATTTTAAAGAAATTTTCTCTCAACAATCCCCAAAAAATAATTATTTCAAACTATCTTTTTTGTTTTTTCTTTTTCGTTTACGTTGTGTTTTTAATTTTTCCCCTATTATTTCTGTGATCATTGCTGGGGCTGTGTATATAAGATGATTAATTTCTGTCAGGTTCATCAGTCTTTCCATTTCGTCCCTTATTTTTCTAATTGCTTGGTTAGTAAGGTTGTTGGTTTCCTTCACTTGACGACTCTTTCTTACTTTTGGAATTGTTAGACTTTACTCAAAAGATACTTCCTTTATATTCTCCCATTTATATCGGATGTTTTTTGCCATTTCTGTTTCTCTCTCATACTCATCATTATCTTCCTCTATTTGCTTTTCACCTATTATTTCTGTGATCATTGCTGGGGCTGTGTATATAAGATGATTAATTTCTGTCAGGTTCATCAGTCTTTCCATTTCGTCCCTTATTTTTCTAATTGCTTGGTTAGTAAGGTTGTTGGTTTCCTTCACTTGACGACTCTTTCTTACTTTTGGAATTGTTAGACTTTACTCAAAAGATACTTCCTTTATATTCTCCCATTTATATCGGATGTTTTTTGCCATTTCTGTTTCTCTCTCATACTCATCATTATCTTCCTCTATTTGCTTTTCACCTATTATTTCTGTGATCATTGCTGGGGCTGTGTATATAAGATGATTAATTTCTGTCAGGTTCATCAGTCTTTCCATTTCGTCCCTTATTTTTCTAATTGCTTGGTTAGTAAGGTTGTTGGTTTCCTTCACTTGACGACTCTTTCTTACTTTTGGAATTGTTAGACTTTACTCAAAAGATACTTCCTTTATATTCTCCCATTTATATCGGATGTTTTTTGCCATTTCTGTTTCTCTCTCATACTCATCATTATCTTCCTCTATTTGCTTTTCACCTATTATTTCTGTGATCATTGCTGGGGCTGTGTATATAAGATGATTAATTTCTGTCAGGTTCATCAGTCTTTCCATTTCGTCCCTTATTTTTCTAATTGCTTGGTTAGTGAGGTTGTTGGTTTCCTTCACTTGACGACTCTTTCTTACTTTTGGAATTGTTAGACTTTACTCAAAAGATACTTCCTTTATATTCTCCCATTTATATCGGATGTTTTTTGCCATTTCTGTTTCTCTCTCATACTCATCATTATCTTCCTCTATTTGCTTTTCCCCTATTATTTCTGTGATCATTGCTGGGGCTGTGTATATAAGATGATTAATTTCTGTCAGGTTCATCAGTCTTTCCATTTCGTCCCTTATTTTTCTAATTGCTTGGTTAGTGAGGTTGTTGGTTTCCTTCACTTGACGACTCTTTCTTACTTTTGGAATTGTTAGACTTTACTCAAAAGATACTTCCTTTATATTCTCCCATTTATATCGGATGTTTTTTGCCATTTCTGTTTCTCTCTCATACTCATCATTATCTTCCTCTATTTGCTTTTCACCTATTATTTCTGTGATCATTGCTGGGGCTGTGTATATAAGATGATTAATTTCTGTCAGGTTCATCAGTCTTTCCATTTCGTCCCTTATTTTTCTAATTGCTTGGTTAGTGAGGTTGTTGGTTTCCTTCACTTGACGACTCTTTCTTACTTTTGGAATTGTTAGACTTTACTCAAAAGATACTTCCTTTATATTCTCCCATTTATATCGGATGTTTTTTGCCATTTCTGTTTCTCTCTCATACTCATCATTATCTTCCTCTATTTGCTTTTCCCCTATTATTTCTGTGATCATTGCTGGGGCTGTGTATATAAGATGATTAATTTCTGTCAGGTTCATCAGTCTTTCCATTTCGTCCCTTATTTTTCTAATTGCTTGGTTAGTGAGGTTGTTGGTTTCCTTCACTTGACGACTCTTTCTTACTTTTGGAATTGTTAGACTTTACTCAAAAGATACTTCCTTTATATTCTCCCATTTATATCGGATGTTTTTTGCCATTTCTGTTTCTCTCTCATACTCATCATTATCTTCCTCTATTTGCTTTTCACCTATTATTTCTGTGATCATTGCTGGGGCTGTGTATATAAGATGATTAATTTCTGTCAGGTTCATCAGTCTTTCCATTTCGTCCCTTATTTTTCTAATTGCTTGGTTAGTGAGGTTGTTGGTTTCCTTCACTTGACGACTCTTTCTTACTTTTGGAATTGTTAGACTTTACTCAAAAGATACTTCCTTTATATTCTCCCATTTATATCGGATGTTTTTTGCCATTTCTGTTTCTCTCTCATACTCATCATTATCTTCCTCTATTTGCTTTTCACCTATTATTTCTGTGATCATTGCTGGGGCTGTGTATATAAGATGATTAATTTCTGTCAGGTTCATCAGTCTTTCCATTTCGTCCCTTATTTTTCTAATTGCTTGGTTAGTGAGGTTGTTGGTTTCCTTCACTTGACGACTCTTTCTTACTTTTGGAATTGTTAGACTTTACTCAAAAGATACTTCCTTTATATTCTCCCATTTATATCGGATGTTTTTTGCCATTTCTGTTTCTCTCTCATACTCATCATTATCTTCCTCTATTTGCTTTTCACCTATTATTTCTGTGATCATTGCTGGGGCTGTGTATATAAGATGATTAATTTCTGTCAGGTTCATCAGTCTTTCCATTTCGTCCCTTATTTTTCTAATTGCTTGGTTAGTGAGGTTGTTGGTTTCCTTCACTTGACGACTCTTTCTTACTTTTGGAATTGTTAGACTTTACTCAAAAGATACTTCCTTTATATTCTCCCATTTATATCGGATGTTTTTTGCCATTTCTGTTTCTCTCTCATACTCATCATTATCTTCCTCTATTTGCTTGACTACCTCAGACGGATTATTACAACTGGTTTCTTTATTATCATTATTATTATTATTATTATTATTATTATTATTATTATTATTATTATTATTATTATTATTATTTCCTTTGATATCTGGCGTTTACACATTTCTTTCCGGGTCCCGCCCAGGGACCTAAGGTTAGAAATGGCATCATGACACTTTCCACTGCAAAAAAATAAAATAAAATAAAAAAAATAATTACATAGATAAAGCCCTTCGTAAAGTGTGGGCAGTACTTGTCAGAACAATTTTTTGTATCTCTTTGAGGCATGGACTTCCAGGGATCCCTTCTATCAGCCTACTGGAATCTTTTCCAACCAGTCCAAGGGCTCCAACTACAACAGGAATTGTTGATGTTCCCATGTGCCACATTTTTGAGATTTATATTTCAAGGTCCTTGTATTATTATTATTATTATTATTATTATTATTATTATTATTATTATAATGATATAGTGTAGTGGTATGTTAATAAGAATGACCATTTGTAGATGTTTGTTTATTAACATGACCTCACGATTTATATTTAATGCAAAATACCACAAAATATGAAACACAAGAAGGAACAAACGGTTTTATAACAACAAAATTTATATTTATTTTTGTGTAATGATGTACATACATGCGTCGAGGTTAATATTTTGTTGGTGTTACGTCCCTTTGACTGATTTAATTTTTTTGTCTGAGCTCACAAAAGTTGAATGAATTATAAAGCTGAAAAATACTGAATGAACTGTAGCTTTAGAAAAGTATTTCAAAGAGAAAAGTTCTTGTTGCTTGTTTGGAAATGTTCTGTATGTTTGTAATAATGTAGTTTGGAAAAATTCGTACGTACGTACGTGCATGCGTGAATGTGTTTTTAACGCCTGACCGCTCGTGGTCGATACGAGGATCCTTCAAGGTTACATCTTCTTAGGCGAATGAAGAAATGAGAGAGAGAGAATGAGCAAGCTCGCGTCTGCTATTTATAATTAATGTAATCACGTGACAGGATCACGGAAGATGGCGGGAAAACTTAACTTGGTCACGCGCTGGAAACGTGGGTGGATTGCAACACCCAATTGTGTGTTTATTGACCAATTAGAAGCTGATATTTCCTGAAAATCTGTATGAAGCTGGATAAGCTTTTGATCCTCTTTTTGCACAGATTTGTACAAAATTCAACATTGATAAGAAAATGGTAGCGGGATGCTAAAGGACTACTCTACAGGAAGGCGCTCCGCCAAATTAGACTGATTCATCATTGTTCTCGGGCCGACCATACCATTTGAGTAGTGAGATTGCTCTTGTCCCGTATGCGTTTCATTAAGTTACAGAATACAATTTATTCAAATATTGAACCTTTGCCTGTGGTAACGACAGTTGGGATGCCAAAACGTGATACCTAACCAGATATAAAGGTTTTGCCGTGGTATGCGCAAATCTCTGTCATGTATAAACATTTTATTCCCTACTAAATCTAAATTCTTGTGCCAGACACAAAAAACTAGTTATTAAGTGTGTAGCTGTAGCATCCTCCTACCACTTTCTTATAAATGTCGAATTTTGTACATTTTTGTGCAAGAAAGTGGATCAGAGAGCCTGCTCAGCTTAGTAAATATTTTCAGTAAATATCAGCTTCTAATTGGTCAATAAACACACAAGTGGGCGTTGCAATCCACCCACGACCAATATATTTTTTCCAGTGCGTCATCAAGTCAAGTTTCCCGCCAAGGTGCTGTGATCATGTCACGTGATTACATTATTTATAAATAGCAGACACGAGTTCGCTCATTCTCTTTTACTCTTCCAAATTCCTGCGAAGATGTGATCTTCAGTATTCTCGTCTCGACCATGGACGGTCAGATGTTAAAAGCATATTCACGCATTCACGTACGTACGAACTTTTACGAACTTTTCCAACCTACATTACAAACATACAGAAAATTTCCAAACATGCAACAAGAACTTTTCTCTTTGAAATATTCTTCTAAAACTACAGTTTTATAATTAATTCAACCTTTGTGAGTTGAGATAAAAATATTCCTAGTCTGAGGGACATAACTCCAACAGATTTTTAACTTATACGCATGTACATTAACAGACAAATAAATACAGATGTTATGTTTTAAAACCATTTTTTTGTTCCTTCTTGTATTTCATGCTTTGTGGTATTTTAACGTTTAATATAAACTGTGTGGTCATGTTATTCACGCAGCCGTAAACAGACATCTTCAATTGTCCATTCTTATTACCAAGCCACTACATTATGGTAACTCCGACGTCTAAAACAATTAGACCACTACAGAGTGATTAGCCAGGGTCAAATGCAAAATAAATAACAGAACTGTCCAACAAACTGAATTAACAAAGTTTGCAATAAAAAAAAAAGGAACAGAGCAAAATAAAATAATATCAAGCACGCAAACAATATATGCAAGGCAAATTAACAGTAAAAGGCAAAAAGTTAAAAAATAAAGAATTGGCGCCGACATACAAAAGAAAGTGCGGCCAAGCGAACGTAGCGTTCTGACTGAGTCAAGAGATTTACTGTATATAAAATACAATTGTGGCACAAGGTCGAAAATGGGGGAGGGAATGGGTTGAGGCTGGTCATCACTTACTATCTTATACCTAGCTAATCAGATTCACGACCCATTCACTTATTACAATCTGCACATCCATCAAAAGAACTTATCAATCATCATTCAATCGTCCATATACCACAATACCGCACACTCTCAGGAGACTTACAAAAACACCCCATGGCATAAAAATTAACGATTATAAAATTCTATATATAAAAATCAATGGATGATATGTAACGAGGGCGGGGGATGAACCCTAAAACAAATTAAAATATCAAAACAAATACAGTGTAACCCGGATATAAGAGACCCAGATATAAGAGAAACCCGGATATAAGATAGATTTTATCTGGTCCCAAATTAGAGCCTGTGTTAATGTATATAAAATAGACCAAACCCGGATATAAGAGAAACCGGATATAAGAGACTACTTCTCCGGTCCCGAGAACTCTCTTATATCCGGGTTACACTGTATACAGAATAAAAGGATAACTGACGTTACTTGGACCCATCAAACTCTCAGAAGAATGACTGCGTCATGTTAAACTGCAAACCGGCCTATTTATATTTATTTTAATCCCAGCATGCATTTTTGTGCTTCTGCCTATAAAAGGGAGGGGCAAATGTTTTGCAGTCCCTTCATCTTGAGGTAAAAATAGGCGCAAATAGCAAAATAAGTCTCAACCACTTTTAAAGAAAAATATTTATTACACAAGTAAATACAAAAAAGGTGCAAATACAAAATTTGCACCAAAATTTCCTTTTGGGCTTTTATTAAGGCAGGTTAACAAATTTCTGATGTTTCAAGAAAAGGATTACCATCGAAAAAAAAATGAAAAAAATGGTTAGAGTTTAGGAAAAGACACGAGGATTCAATGATAAAAAGAGAAAATAATTAAAAAAGGTAGAAAAACAAAAGTGCAACCACCTTTCAGAAAAAAAACAAAACAAAACAAAAACACCTACTTTTACTTGCCCCACTAGCGTCTCTGGGACATATAGTAATTTTAGAAAAAGACTCTTTTAAATTCACACTCTTCGTGCTTGGGAAAATTTCTTTGAATTCTTTTCGGTCTTTGTTGTCCAACCAAAGGAGAATTTTCACTTGTGAACTTTAAGGCTCTCTGCAGCTGCCTGGTAACTGTTGCCTTCTCGACTGTCTTTTTTCCTTGATGACAATTTGGCTTGTCTTTTGTGGTCAGAATGTCTTCTTCTTGTCAAAAAGTTTTCCATCTTCGTTCTCTGTATAGAGTTCTAGTTATTCGAAAAAATGGGCTCACGCAAGGCTTCCATTCAGGTTTTTATTCGGGCTTGAGACCACGTCTTTCATTGGTCAGCATATACGAAAAAATATTTTTCCATAACTTGAAATGGATTTTTAACAATTGTCACGGCTTTTAACCGCTGAGCCTAAAAAGTGTAACCGTCTGGCCTTCATAAAAATATCCTTTTCTCAAAAGAACTAAAAAGAAAACAAGACGATTAAACATTTATTCACGACTAACATTTTTAAAGTAGTAAAAATATTTTTTTATACATGTGGAATTCTTCGTAGCAACGGAAAAACGATAAAGAGTTGTGCAAATTGGTGTATCAATTTATCATTGGTGGGTGGGGTAGATGTCCTATAATGCCGACATTCTCATTTATTAAGTTATAGGGAAAAAAACCCAAAAAACAAACTAAAATATGACTTCGTGCGTGACCAAACAAATATGTCTGTGACATGCTTGTTTAGGATGTTAAAACCCAAATTGGAAAGGTCGTGCATCTTACATTTTCTGCACAAATTTGACTTTCGATAAGAAATTTTTACAGCATATTTAGCTACGTTATATTTCAAACATATTATCGAAGGAAAACAAGTTTTATTATTAACTAACTATAAGCATTTGTGTGGCGCATTCCTTAGCCTAAACCCTGCTAAGTCAGATAACAGTGGAAATTAGCAATTCTCACAGAATATGTAGCAGATATAGGCCATATAAAGGGAGATCAGAACGTTATAGCTGATTGATTGTCTAGACCTACCTTAGCTGTTATGGTAGATCTGTGTGACTTGCCAGCTATAGCTGCTGCACAACTTAAGGATCCCAAGTTAAAAAAATACAATTTTATTATTGATAATAATTCCATATACTGTGATAATGCAACCGCTGTTCCCAGACCATATATACCTAGTGAACTATGAAAATATCACATCCAGGAATAGGAGTAGATAGGTTTGCCTATTGTCTGTTTCACACTCCTCCCCACTCTCTTGAACAGGAGTAGAGGTTTTTCCCTTGTTTCATGTTTAGGATTGGTTTCCAATTCTTTCTAAAGTCTACTTCAACTTCATACTTCTAACATCTCTGCCTAAACTCTGAAATTTTGTTTATAATTTATTTATTTTTTCTCTCTGTAGGAGTATATAGTTCATATATATTGTTCGGTTCATACTCCTCCCTGGTTTTTTGAACAGGAATAGATTCTTATATCTTGCTTCCTGTTTAGGATTGGATTTCCGGTTCCTTTTAAAGTCTTATCATTTCTTTTCACTCCCAGTAGCCCCTTCTGTCTTAGTGGCATTATCGCCTTGCTTGGGGTGAATTGGTTAAAAAGAAAATCTTTTGACAAGCCCACAAATTACAACAGAGTCAAGGGCAGGTAACAAGAGTTTAATGCGATAGAATGAATGAATGAATGATAGAATGAATGAATGATAGAATGATAGGATGAATGAATGATAGAATAAATGAATGATAGAAAGAATGAATGAATGATAGAATGATAGAATGAATGAATGATAGAAAGAATGAATGAATGATAAAATGATAGAATGAATGAATGATAGAATGAATGAATTATAGAATGATAGAATGATTGAATGAATGAATGATAGAATGATAGAATGATAGAATGAATGAATTATAGAATGAATGAATGAGAAAGAATGAATGAATGATAGTATGAATGAATGAATTATAGAATGAATGAATGAATGATAGAATGAATGAATGATAGAAAGAAAGAATGAATGAATGATAGAATGAATGAATGAATGATAAAATGGTAGAATGAATGAATTATAGAATGGATGAATTATAGAATGAATGAATGAATGAATGATAGAAAGAATGAATGAATGAATTATAGAATGATAGAATGAATGAATGATAGAAAGAATGAATGAATGAATGAATGAATGACAGAATGAATGAATTATAGAATGAATGAATGATAGAATGTAATATATTTCAGGATTAGATGAAACAAACTTTACAAAGAAAGTTTAACATATATGAATAAATATTAATGTCAGTGAAAGTTGGTTGATGATAAATTTAATGGGTAGGAGTAGTGGGGTAATTGCAAATACTCCAAAGTACTGTTATGCACATATCTAGTTTAGTGTATAAGAGGGATTAGTAACTATAACACTCTTTCATCTGAGACTATTTCATGATAATAATAGCAAATATATATAACAAATTCATTTTAGTTGTTAAACACTTTACAAAGGAGTTTTTTTTTAATCATTTCACCCCAAGCCAGGTGATAATGCCACTAAGATGCAAGGAGTTACTGAGAGTGTAAAAGAATAAGGAGACGTTAGTGAGGAGACGTGACAATAACAAAACAGGGATTCAGACAGAAAGAAGATGGTGATTGTAGGTTACAGAGATTTCCACAGGCGAGAAGTGTGAGAAAGAAAACTATTATAATAGAACTTATGGTTACATCTAGCTATTTCAACAGGAAAATGGTGAGACCTAGTTGCTAATCTAGTAATATGTTTAAATTTATTAAATTATTGGATAATCAATGTCCCTGAATCAATTTCTAGTATAGAAATAGTGCATATATATATATATATATATATATATATATATATATATATATATATATATATATAGTAGTGTTATACTGAACATATGGCTGATAATGGGTATGTCCCAATTCCTATAAATATAGTGGTATACACTGTATGTTGTCTTCCACTTGCAATTCACATCCACCACAAGGAAAGTTGCCTCCCTGTGCTGAGCCAGGAAATTTTTCTCCTTGGAATCGATCCTCCAAATCTATAAATCGACCATTCGCCCTTGCATGGAGTATTGCTGCCATATATGATCTGGAGCCCCTGCTGTTTGCCTCAGGGTTCTTGATAAGATCCAGAGACGGATATGCAACGTAATTGGCCCTGATCTGTCATCTCGTCTGCAGTCGCTCTCTCACAGATGCGACGTTGCCTCGCTCTGTCTTTTTTACAAATACTTTCACGGTAATTGCTCCGAGGAGCTGCTTTCGCTGGTTCCTAGGCCTCATGAATTTAAACGTCCCACAAGGCTGGCATCCCGTTCCCACCCCTTCACCGTTGAAACTGTTAGATGTAGACATCTCTTCTACTCCAATAGCTTCATGTCTCGCACATCTCGCCTGTGGAACTCCCTTCCTTATTCCTGTTTCCCTGACAAATACAATCTCCAACTATTTAAGTGTAATGTCAATCAACATCTCCAGTTGCCTTGATCTATCCACTTCCCTTCTCCACATCCTTTCACCTTTCATTCCTATCTGCTCTCGCTCCATATCTTCTGTAACCCCCTAGCCTTGATCGATCCACTATCTTTCTCCACATCCTCTCCTTTACCACTCCTATCTGCTCTTCCTCCAAACCTTCTGTAACCCCTTGCATGCTAGTGGCTTCCAGCCTTGCTTGGGGTGATAAGCTTAAAAAAAAAAAAAAAGTGATAGCTGTATGAGTCGTACAATTTTTGAATCAAGCATAGGCAACGCCGAACCATGCTGCTAGTATATATATATATATATATATATATATATATATTACTAGTATAGACTGGGGCTGAAAAGTTGTGGAAAACTGCCCCACTGTGTACCATTCCTATTTATATCACTGTCAGAAATTAAGGCAAAAATTTCTGATAGAATGGTAAGAATAGTAGTGAAATTAGCTGTTTCCTTATAAGGAAGCATTTGACTGAACAGTTAGCATTAATGTTGCTGGAAATTTATAAAACCCTTTTTTTAAAACTGATTTTCAGGAAAATATGTTTCTCTAGTCCAGTAGCTGTTATTGCTCTTTCTAGTATTTTCCTTCTTAATCTTTTGTTTAATGTAGTGTGGAATGTCAACATCTTGATTATGTCCTTGTTTTCTCTTTGAGTAACATATGCTATCCATTTTAGTTGTTACTGCTGTTGGAAGTCATCAAGTGATGTAGTTTCTGTTATCTGGTACACTTCTTTGTGATTCTGTAATGCCAGTCTACAAGATTCAATGAAGGAGAGTTCTTTTACAAGACCAACTGATCTGAGAAAATGGTTGTATATAGCTGATAGATTGAACATTTCTGAATGAGTTGAGTGCTAGGAATAACATCCACATGAATGTTTCAATCTGACAAGGCAAGGCTGTTTAAGAACTTTAATTCAGCAATGAAGGCAACCATTATTATATGTCGAATGTAAATGCATTGCTGATGGTTTTACTATAGGAATGCATTGAAAATCAGGGAGAATGGGATTATCAATGGTCAGGAATGAAAGCAAGCATTATTGACATAAATAGGGCTATATATAATGTAAATGCATTGTTAATGATTTTACTATAGGAATGCATTGAAAATCAGGAAAAAATGGATTATCAATGGTCTAGAATTAAAGCAAGCATTCTTGATGAAATAGATCAATTATATGTATGATGTAATTATGATTTTACTATAGAAATGCATTGAAAATCAGGAAGAAAGGGATCATCAATGGTCAAGAATGAATGCAAGCATTATTGATAGAATAGAGCTATTATATGTAGAATGTAAAGGTAATGATTTTACTATAGGAATGCATTGAACACCAGGAAGAATGGGATTATCAATGGTCAGGAATGAAGGCATGAATTATTGATATAATAAGGATATTATATGTATATTGTAAATGCAAGGCAAGATATTGGAATTAAAACTAGCATTAATAATACAATATTATATGTAAAATGTGAATGCTTTGATAAGGATTTATAGCAAAATGTTACTATAGAAATTCGAATAGAACTATATTGAAAATAATAAAAAAAAGTAATGTCAGGAATTAATGGTCGGTAATTAATGCACACGCATTGATTAAACTGGCCTTTTTTTCTGGTCGGAATCAAATTGCGAGTCTTAAGCATCATTACTGACAAATCAGCATTTGCCAAAGCTGACATTGAGGCAGTTTTGACTATATGCAGTAATAACTGGTTTATATTTTCCTGAAATTATGATTTTATTATTAAATTTAATTTGATTTAATTCTTATTTCAATGTTCATAAAATATAATTGTTTTGCTCGAAAAGTTGCTTGGATTATGATTGAATTGATTTATTATTTTTTTTATTAACAGAAATAGTTTCAAAGCTAATGTAGGGGAAATTACTTTTTAAGAGTTATCTACCCTGAAACTGTCAGATATTATGATGGGAAATTTTGTGAAAGGCTAAGTTAAATTTAGATCATCGCCAAAGAGAAAATCAGTCTGGCCTACTATTATTTCTGTAGTCAGTTTAATACTCATTAATTGTATCATACTTGAAGCAGTTTTAAACAAAACTGGAGTTATTTTGAATACAATACCGCTGTTAATTTTTAGTTTCCTTCAAGTCATAATTATTCTTTGCTTTTCGTCAGATATTATTTTTATCTTTTAAATATTTTTAACAAGGAGAATAAAAATAATGTTCTCATATATTTGATGATGATTTTATAGTTTTAATTCTTTTCTTATTTATTGTTTTGTTTCTATTATTGTCATTAAAGTAACATTTGTTTTTTGGTGACAAACTGTTTATTCCGACATCCAGTGTGTAAAAAAATATGTGTCTCTACGCGCGTATCTTTCTATGTACGTATCTCTGATAGTCACTCCTTGACGTCGTGGTGGGGCTTGCGTGGTCCGTTGACTTTGAGAGTGATTTTGCTGGCAGTTCTAAACTCTTACCAGGGCCACCCTTGGCAGCAAGGCGGTTGAACCAGTGGATGAAGAGGGCTACGCATGACAAACATGCTACAGAAGATGCCACTCAAACGGGAGCAGATTTTGGTGAGACTGGAAACTTCTCGTTTTGAACATTCACGTTGGCGGTGAATGTAGTCATCAACGCCATCATCATAAAGGAAGCGATCAGCGAAGAAGAAATTAAATTCTTGGATACGAGATAAAGCCGACAACGACGATGAATTCTTTGCGGAGTTCGGTCTTATCTGGATATGCAACACTAGTAGTTTTATTACAGAAACTATCCGTTTCTATGGCTTTATTTCAGTTTGTTCCTGTTTCTTTTTATTTCACTTTAAATTTGATCAAATGCACACGACTGTACGATTAACCCGGCGCTATTTTACACCCACCTAAAAACAAAAAACAAATAAAAAACAAAACAAAACAAAAAACAGAATTTTACGGCGTAAAAACGTAAGTGTACTAAAATTTGTATTATGACATTTAGATTGAAATTTTAGAAACTACTAAAATCAACAACAATAATGGAGTTTCCAGATTAATACAAATTCAATAATCAATAAACTGGATATAAATATGTGGTGATTTGATGTAAAAAATGATAAAAGTTTCAGTCTTTAATACTGAATAAACTCTGCAATGTAATCATCCTTCATATTATGGGTTATTTTTTTCTCCGTGCAAACAAAGATTCCCACTATGTATCCAGTTGTTCAGGGGCATTATGGAAATATGCATGGGGGGTGGGTTTACATTATTATTGTTTAAATGTGTTTGCAAAAGTATAATAATGCTGATTGAGACTACGTAAATTCTCTTGCAAGCATTTGTTTGTGATGTGCATTTCTTGGTGGCCCCGAAATATCAGCCAGTAAAATAAAAATACTACAATAAACAGAGAATATATGTTTTTTTGTTTTTTTTAATGTTATGTCCCTTCACAGACTTGACGATCATGTCTCACTATAGATTTTTTTTATTATTTAATATCTATTTTTTCTTTCTTACGTAAACGTTATTTTTAGTGGATACCCATATTTGAATGCCAGGTAGGATTCGAACCTGAGTGTCCCTTGGCAGGAGAAAACGTCGTTAGATCCAACGTGCTTATACTGACTCAGCTCCGTCGCCGATCAAACAAAGTTGAATAGTGCCTTATAAACACAAATCTTTCTCCGACTCACGAAACATTCATATCTGTTCAGTTACATATTCAAACGCAAACAAAATAATTTTCTATGGAAGTAAGGGAGTTTTTATGTATTAATCAGATGGATAATATCACTCTTGCCGTGGGCTGGAGGGGGTCACAGGTTCGAATAGGGGAGAAAAGAAAATTATGGTATTTTTGTTTTTGTGTTGTTATTCATTCAATAACAGAAAAATGAAAAAAAAAATAACAGAATTTTTTCGCTCCATATGTCATTTTCTGATGAAGTTTAAATAAAAGCGAAACATGTTAAATTTAATAGACGTTTCCTATTTGTTCCTTATCCTATCATATGTGTGCGTGTGAGCGCGTAAAAATTCAGAAAAAATATCAAAAACAATAACATTTATTCATTTTTGTTTATTAGACATTAAATTACATCATTTATAGACTTACTTGCTTTACCTTTATGTTCACAGTTAGCCTTAAGAATACTTATGAGAGTTCCTAAACTTGAAAATTTTGAAACCCTAACGATATTTTACTTCTGTTTATAAATACATGTTGCAAAATAAAATCCTCACATTTGGAAGGAATTGAGACCACCCAAACAACATTAAGAAAAAAAGGTAAAATACAGAGAAGGCTACTGGATTAGTGAGGAGACATGTTGTCACTTGGTCTCTAACGAATGCCAACATTTATTTTACACATTTATAAGTCTATCATTCGTCCTTGCTTTGAATATTGCTGTCACATCTTGTCTGGTTCTTCTGCTATGTATTTAGAGATTCTTGGTAAATCCAAAGAAGAATCTGCAATGTTATTGGACCTGACCGGGCATCTCAGCCTCAGTCACTTTCCCACCACTGTAGCGTATCTTCTCTGTGCCATTTCATGTTAACTGTTCTGATAAGCTTTCTTCTTTGGTACCAAGACTTTATGAATTTAAGCATACTACCAGATGAACAGAAAGATTTCAACCATTTACAATTGAAATGGATAGATAAAACCGTAAGTTCTATGCTAAAAGTTTCTTCATTCACACTTCTCACTTGCACAACTCTCTTCTGGCTTCTTGCTTCCCAGTCAACTTTGATCTTCAAAAATTTAAATGCAATGTCAATAATTATCAGCTCTCTTTATAAATCCTGCTCGTTTATTGTTCTCTCCCTTTAATAATATTTTCTTTTCCTCATATTCTATCATGAGTATACACCAGAAATCAAAGGAAATAAAATAATAATAACAAACAACTTTTAGCCGAATATCCTAGATAATTGTGTGGATCCAAAATACAGGTTCTTTGATAAATATCAGGAAACCATAGATCATCTAATCTCAGGATGTTCCTTACTTTCGCCAGATGAATATAAAAATCATCATGGCAGAGTGAGGCAATATTTACACAGGATAATATGCAAATACTTTGGAAAAGATGTTAATAAACACTGGTATGAATATCACCCGGCAGTGGTAACAGAAATAGAAGACATCACAATTCTATGGGATTACGCCATCTTTATAGACAGAAAGACTGAAGCAAATAGGCTGGACATAATTGTCAAAAACCGAAAAGAAACAAACTTGTCTACTAATTGATATGGCTTGCCTAGAGGACTGTAACATAGTAACCAAGGAATTAGAAAAACTATTGAAGTATAAAAACCTGGAGAACGAAATAGAAAAAAGTGGAAATTGAAAACCAGAATAATACGTCATAGTAGGTGTGCTTGGAATGATAACAAAAGGAGCACAATAACACATTGAAAAAATCCGTGGAAACACAAAAATATCTTGATAAGTACAGCCCACAAATTTTTAGAAGAATTTTATCCACGTGACGCTAGTGATGCTACAACGCCTTGTGTCTTAGTGTCTATATTGTCTTATTTATGGTGAAATGATAAAAAAAAAAGAAAAAGTTAAATCTAGGGTTAATAACTGAATGAGTATATTTTAGAGATTCAGAAAGAAAGAAATTAAATAATCACTTTCTTTATTCTTAAATGTTCATATTTTATATTTTATCGTCAGCATACTTCAGTTTAAACTAGCAATTAGGAGATACAATTATAATTTTTCTTTCGTTTTTTTTTCATTATTATCAAATGTAATAAAAAATACTAGCAAGGGAAAATTCCACCAAAGAATGCTCGAATTGTTTTGCTACATGCAAAAATTATGTAAGGGAGATAAAACTGTATTTCTAATTTTTCAAGAGTTATTCCTCTTTAAATATGCAGCGATCTAGTGTTAAAAAAGAGAGAGAAACGTTTCTGCGTTCTACGTAAAACTGTTAAATAATGAAATAACTACTAAAAAAAATAAATGTTTATTTAGTCATTGCATATAGCATCTAAGTTCAGGCAGCAGTGATAAAATGAAGGGATAATTTTAATTATAAGTTAATATATGTAATCACAGTCTTTTTATGGGTGTTTTACTTTTATGTATATTATTCCCCTATTTTGTTAATCTTTGTGGGATTAACATATTTAGTGTTAAGAAAAGATTGCCCACCCTATCAGTGCAGATGCTATAATGATGGATACTTTCGATTTCTGCTATGGTCACACTACCAACTAAGTCTGCAGGAAGACCTAAGGCAAGTAGTGTTGTGTTGTTATGGCTACATTTCATGATTTGTTTTTCTAACTCCCGTAGCATCACTAGCGTTACATGGATAAAGTTCTTCTAAAAATGTGTGGGCTGTACTTATCAAGATATTTTTGTGTTTCCACGGATTTTTTCAATGTGTTATTGTGCTCCTTTTGTTATCATTCCAAGCACACCTACTATGACGTATTATTCTGGTTTTCAATTTCCACTTTTTTCTATTTCGATCTCCAGGTCTTTATACTTCAATAGTTTTTCAAATTCCTTGGTTGCTATGTTACAGCCCTCTAGGCAAGCCATATCAATTAGTAGGCAAGTTTGTTTCTTTTCGGTTTTTGACAATTATGTCCAGCCTATTTGCTTCAGTCTTCCTGTCTATAAAGATGGTGTAATCCCATAGAATTGTGATGTCTTCTATTTCTGTTACCACTGCCGGGTGATATTCATACCAGTGTTTATTAACATCTTTTCCAAAGTATTTGCATATTATCCTGTGTAAATATTGCCTCACTCTACCATGATGATTTTTATATTCATCTGGCGAAAGTACAGAACATCCTGAGATTAGATGGTCTATGGTTTCCTGATATTTATCAAAGAGCCTGTATTTTGGATCCACACAATTATCTAGGATATTCAGCTAAAAGTTGTTTGTTATTATTATTATTTTATTTACTTTGATTTCTGGTGTATACTCATTTCTTTCCGGGTCCCAACAAGAGACCTAAGTTCAGAAATGGTATCATAACATTTTCCAGGGAGCAATTAAAATACAAAACCAAAACATATTTTACATAGATAAAGTCTTTCGTAAAGTGTGGGTTTTACTATGAGAACAATGTTTTGTATTTCTTTAAGGCGTTGGCTACCGGAGATTTCTTCAATGAGTCTACTGGAATGTTTTCCAATCAATCGGAAGGCTCAAACTATAAAAGTAATTGTTGATATTCTCATGTGCTACATTTTTGAGATTTCGATTTCAAAGTCCTTGTATTTTGGTAGCTTTTTGAAGATCTTCAAAGATACATTGCAGTCTGCAGGGACTGCCATATCAATAAGGAGGCAAGTTTTGTTTGCAGTCTCTAATAACAATGTCTGGGCGGTTAGCTTTGATTGTGTGTATTGTGTACTCCCATAAAATTGTTACGGGTCCTATCTTCGTAACCAGGTCTGGGTGGTGTTCATACTAATTTCTTTCAGTTTCCTTTCCGTAGAATTTGCAGATTTTCCAGTGCAGATATTGGTCCACTAAGTCATGCCGAGTTTTATATTCAGTGGGTGCCAATACCGTGCAACCTGATACAAGATGATCAATTGTTTCTGGATATTTATCACAGAATCTGCATTTTGGGCTAACACAATTTTTCGGTATGGGTGCTTCATAATTTCTAGTTAACAAGCATTGATCCCGTGCAGCAAGAATAAAAATTCTGTTTCAGCTTTTAACCCTGCACTACGTAGCCATTGATGAGTACGGGGTTGGTCTACATCGGCTTGTTTGGTACGGACAGAGTATTGGCCATGAAGCGGTTTATCTTGCCATCATTTGTGTATCTGATCGGTTACATTTGCCTTTGCTTTCTTTTTTATGTATTTTGCAGCTGCAGTCGGTATCATATGCTTGACTTGTATTTATTCACCCACTTGAAACTCAATTTTTAACTTGATGGCAATTTTTATTACTGAATAAAGTCGCTTACTACTTTCACGTTCTTTGACACAGATCATCGTCTAGTTTTCTGTAGTTTTTAGGTATCTTTGAAAGCCATTTTTAAAATAGTTTTAAGACAGTTCTAGTTGAACAAATCCTCTGCCTCCTTCGGATCAGAGCGCATACAGACGATCAACATCAGTCTTAGGATGATGCATGCCTTGGCAGGTGAGAAGCTTTCTCTTTTTGGCGTCCATTCGCTTAATGTCAGCTATGGTCCAGTTAAGGATGTTGAAACTGTATTGCACCCAGGGACAGCCAAGGTGTTTATGGCCGATATTCTGTTCTTGTTAATTCAGCTCCGTATTCAGTACCAGACACTGTAGTATTTATTTCTTACCTTCTCCTTCATCTGAGTATTATTATTATTATTATTATTATTATTATTATTATTATTATTATTATTATTTGTGTATGTTGTTTCCTGCTTTGTATCCTGTACAGCCGGGTTCAAACTATGGTACTGAGGCCCTATAGGAGAACTGTCAATTAATTGATTAATTAATTAATTAATTGATTGCACTTTTCTTAGTATATGGGATGTTCCTAGTAGGGAAATCTTTTGGGCAACTTATATTTTGATGTTACTTGGGACACTTAATAAAATTGTCCATTCCTTTTTCTCACGGGATCCAGAGCTTCGATTACCATTGGTACAGTCTCAGTTTTCATTCCCCACATCCTGTTAATCTCAATCTCCTGGTACTTGTATTTGGACAATTTCTCGATAATTCGCAAGGTGTTTCTCTCAGATGGTACTGCTATGTCAATAAGCATCCACTTCCTAAATTTCTTGTCTTCTATGACAATATATCAGGTTTGTTGGCTTTTATTTCCCTGTCCCAGAGGATAGTTACATCATTATTTTGGGTAACTGTGTTTGGTTGGTACTCACACCATCTCTCAGTCGTTTCGATTTTGTGCTTCTTGAATATCTTCAAGTGAACGTATGTTGCTACCTTGTTATGTCTGTGGCTATATTCATTTTTTGCTAGTTCCTGAGATAGTATGGTCGACAGTTTCATCATATTTTTTGCTGATTCTGCATTTAGTTTTAGTTCCATCCTTGATTATGTGACGGAGATAGGATCTGTTTGAGAGGCTTTGGTCCGGAGCTGCAATAATTAGGCCTTCCGACTCAGCTTTCAACCTGGTGCTCCTCAGCCACTGATGTGTTTTCTGTTGGTCCACATCTGCTTCTTTCGTTTCTTTAGGTATTTGCCGTGCAACGCCTTGTTCTCCCATTTTTCTTTTTTGTAATTTCATTTGGCCAAGTTGTTTTGCTTTCTGTTTTACTCGTTTGGCGTAGATTGTATTCGCTTCGTATTTTGTTGGTAGGATTTCAGGTATATTAAGCTGTTTCTTGAAGAGTGAAGCTTCTTTGTTGATGGAGTGAGTTTGGTATTTTACTGTTTCTAAGAAGAGTCATTGATTTTTGTAAAGTATGCTTCCAATCCGATTGTTGTAGTTTTTAAAGTTAATTCAAGTTGGATTAGACACCGGCTTCCTAAAGCTCTTGATAAGTACAACCTCTCAATATATGATTTCGGGTCGTACATCCTCATTTGAGTAAGCATTTTTCTTGTCTTTGCGCCCAATCTTTTAATGTCATTCAACTTCCATTTATTAATGTTGCAGTTGTTTGTTACTACAGGTATAGCCAACGTGTTGATAGCCTTCATTTTATTAGCCACATTAAGTTCGCTCCTTAGTATCAAACGCACTCTCCTATAATATTCTTTTCGGATCTTTTTCTTCATAATTGGATGTTGTATTCCGTCTTTTTCAGTAATTCCTAAGTATTTGTATGTACCATCATGGTGTAGTTCCTTAATCTTGTTGTTGATATCAAAGTCTAAATCGGTTTCGTTAGTTTACCGCCTTTAAAGCTGGCTTTGACACATTTGTCAATTCCGATTTCCATCTTAATGTCTTCGCTGAAGGTTTTGCCAATGGTGAATAGGTTTTTCCTCTGGTTGTCATCCTTGGCAAACGTTTTAAGATCTATCTATCTATCTATCTATCTATCTATCTATCTATCTATCTATCTATCTATCTATCTATCTATCTCAGTCTTTTTCATATCTATCTATCTATCTATCTATCTATCTATCTATCTATCTATCTATCTATCTATCTATCTATCTATCTATCTCAGTCTTTTTCATATCTATCTATCTATCTATCTATCTATCTATCTATCTATCTATCTATCTATCTATCTATCTATCTATCTATCTATCTATCTATCTCTCTTAGTCTGTTCCTGTCTACTTCAATCTGTCCCTATCTATCTATCTATCTATCTATCTATCTATCTATCTATCTATCTATCTATCTATCTATCTATCTATCTCAGTCTTTTTCATATCTATCTATCTATCTATCTATCTATCTATCTATCTATCTATCTATCTATCTATCTATCTATCTATCTATCTATCTCAGTCTTTTTCATATCTATCTATCTATCTATCTATCTATCTATCTATCTATCTATCTATCTATCTATCTATCTCAGTCTTTTTCATATCTATCTATCTATCTATCTATCTATCTATCTATCTATCTATCTATCTATCTATCTATCTCAGTCTTTTTCATATCTATCTATCTATCTATCTATCTATCTATCTATCTATCTATCTATCTATCTCAGTCTTTTTCATATCTATCTATCTATCTATCTATCTATCTATCTATCTATCTATCTCAGTCTTTTTCATATCTATCTATCTATCTATCTATCTATCTATCTATCTATCTATCTATCTATCTATCTATCTATCTATCTCAGTCTTTTTCATATCTATCTATCTATCTATCTATCTATCTATCTATCTATCTATCTATCTATCTATCTATCTATCTATCTCAGTCTTTTTCATATCTATCTATCTATCTATCTATCTATCTATCTATCTATCTATCTATCTATCTATCTATCTATCTATCTCAGTCTTTTTCATATCTATCTATCTATCTATCTATCTATCTATCTATCTATCTATCTATCTATCTATCTATCTATCTATCTATCTATCTCTCTTAGTCTGTTCCTGTCTACTTCAATCTGTCCCTATCTATCTATCTATCTATCTATCTATCTATCTATCTATCTATCTATCTATCTATCTATCTATCTATCTATCTAACAGTATGCGAATCGTGCGTACATCAGTCGTCGAGTTCATAATGATTTCATTTTCTTTCCATCTCTCCTTTTAACAACTCTCTGTGATTATTTATATTTCAGCTTTCTTTAAACGAACAATTTTTTTGTTAAGAAAATATTTTTTGCTGTATTTAAAAAAAATATTTTTAAGTGAATATGAATTAAAAATATTTTTTGGTGTATTAAAAGAATATTTTTAAGTTAATCTAATTTTTAAAAAAATATTTTAAGGGGATAAGATTTAAAGAGTTGTTTACAGTAAGTATTTTTATTTCAACTTTCTTCAGACAGACAATTTTATTTTATTTGTTTTTTTTAATGTTCTATAACCTGGACCGTCAGGGACCCAACGGGTCACGGGTATTCTAGTCAGTAATAAGAATTTACTTAACTGTCCAATGCTCTGCCCGAATCAGGTAAAAAAAAAAGAAAGAAAAAAATTAAGATTTACATAAAAAATTAATAAATTAATAGGTATCAACAAATATCTTTAAGATTAAAATATTATTAATCTAGCATTAATTAAAAATTAATTTACAATTTAATTTTAATTTGCGGCTTTATACTAATTAATGTACATATATACGCGCATATCTATCTATCTATCTATCTATCTATCTATCTATCTATCTATCTATATATGTGTGTGTGTGTGTGTGTGTGTGTGTGTATGTGTGTGTGTGTGTGTGTATATATATATATATATATATATATATATATATATATATATATATATATATATATATATATATTTTAAACATGTTGTGTTGAATGTTAAAGACAATATCGTCCTGAATATTTTCTTTTGAATTTTCTCAATTTTTCTAATGAGACTTTTTATTTGAAAATGATATCGAAATAAATATTGTTCATATTCAGGGTCAAAATTTTTTAAAAACATTTGCGAATTGTCTTGTAGCGGAATCATGTTGCTACATTTTTTTTACAAACTAAATAAATATATATATATATATAAAGACATTTATATTATGTTTAACATTCTTTTTATAGATACAAGTATTGAAGCAAATGCTCTGTTTTATAATAAACAGTATTAAATAACATTTACCGGCCTGAATGTCCGAGAAATTTTCATAGAAAATTTTCGTTCTCCGATAGGAATCGAACCTGTATCCTATACGGAACCATCATTTCGCGTGATGTGCCTTAACCTTTCGGCCACAGAGCAGCGTCTGGTTAGCAAGGTCGATTTTACAATCTTTAAACTTAAATCTTCCATGAATCTCTTCTATTCATTTTTTCTATGAATATTTCTCGGACATTCAGGCCGGTAAATGTTATTTAATACTGTTTATTATAAAACAGAGCATTTGCTTAAAGACTTGTATCTATAAAAAGAACGTTAAACATATCATAAATGTCTTTAAATAAATTGTCGGACTTTGTCAAATTCAATATATATATATATATATATATATATATATATATATATATATATATATATATATATATATATATATATATATATATATATATGTACATACATACATATAATACATATAATACATATAATAAATATGCATATATACAAAAATCATATAATATTATTATCATCGCTACCATTACTACAATTATTATTATTATTATTATTATTATTATTATTGCGTTCTGCTTCATTTCTTCTTTCATTCCGCAGTATCTGTCTTATAATGCTCAGCAATTTGGACGAGACGCTTTTTGTAATTCAAACAAATATGCCGTTAAGAGAAACAGTTAAAAAAATTTCACAAGTTTAATATCAGGATGATTTCTTTTCAAGCACTTGTCAGTCAAGATGATCATATCCCACATGAGCTCCACTTGCTCATTATTGGTTACTGATGGTGGTAAGTGCTTACATCACTTCTCTGCACATTTGAGGCCATGGTTTCTGCGTATTTCAAACTGTATTCGGAAGGCTTCTTTTCATGGTGTTGTCTTTCGATACCAACTGTGTGCAGCCAATGACAATGTCTTGCCGTCATTCAGTAACTTTGCTACACAGTATACACAAGGGTCAATCAACTGTTAATTTGTTCTTAAAGCCTGTACTGTCACTGAACAGATAATCCTTTTTGTTTCCTCCTTCAAGAATAGATTCCTAAGCCATTTACATGATTCTGGATCTACAAACCCTGGGGTTTCTTGTGCAAATGCTCTGGGCAAAACTTTTCCTTCCATGATTCACCTTTCTCATTATAGATTTACTTCCCATAATTTACCAAATTTTCTATCTTTTTAATGATCTTATAATAATAATAATAATAATAATAATAATAATAATAATAATAATAATAAAAATAATAATAGTAATTACATCGTGTTCAAAGACCATAAAAACAGAATGTGCTTTCATATTAACATGTAAGTTCCTGCAGATTGTAACGTATCTTTGAAAACCTCCAGAAGCTATCAGAATATCTTGAAGTGGAAATCTCAAAAATGTGGTACATGAGACCATCAATAATTCCAGTTGTAGTTGGAACCCTCGGATTGATTGGAAAAAAGTTCCGATAGATTCCTTGAAAGGATTCCTTGAAAGGATTCCTGGTAGCCCATGCCTTAAAGATATATAAGAAATTGTAGTCAAAAGTACAGCTCACACCTTACGAAGGGTTTTATCCATGTAAAAAATGTGTCATTTTATGTTGTATTTTTTTTATAAAAATGTTCAGTGGAAAATGTCATGAAGCAATTTCTGACCTTAGGTCTCTGGTTGGGATCCGGAGGGAAATGTGTATAGAACAAAGATCAAATGAAATACTATTATTACTAGTAATAATTCACTATTCTTTGGAGTATGCCCATTAAAACTAACAAAGAAATTCCCTAAAAACTAGTGAAAAACTCTTCAAATATAAAGATATAAACGAAAGTGGGAAAATGTTGTTATTGTTGCTGTTGTTTTTTTTCATATTTTTATATATATATATTTACTTTTTAAATTTAATTTTATAATTATTTTTTTATTTTAATTTGATAAATTATCTATGCATTTATTTATTTTAAGTAATTGAAGGTTTTGATTTAGCCATTTAATAAATTAAAAAAATATTTTTTTAGTCATGTATTTTCATGGTCATATATATTGGCTTGAGAAAAGAGCATTTCTTTTAGGAAAGGAGATATTTGAGAAATATAAAGAAATAAAAAAAAACATTTACTCAATTTTGCTTATAAAACATTTAAATTACTTCAGCTTGAATCCTTCATAGTTTACCATGACCTTCACAGTTAGTATGAAGAATATTTATATACATCCTTAATTTTAAAAATTTTGAAAACCTATTTTACTTCTTTTTTTGTGAATACATATTGCAAAATAAAATTCTTACGTTTAGCTTGATAAAGTCCCTCGGAGATGAAAAACATTGCTAAAAAAAAGTTCCCCTTTTGCTTTATTCCTACATTTACAGTTATATTTTAGTTATATCTGAATTCACACACACACACACACACACGCACGCACGCACGCACGCACACACACACACACACACACACACACACACACACACACACACACACACACACACACACACACACAGACACACACAATGTACTTTATCACCAGTGATAAATGCCACAAGAAATATACAGGAGAAACCTCAAGCAATTTAAATAAAAGATTATATGAACACAAAATAATCTTTTACAAAAACAACACACTCAATGCATTAACTTCTCATTCTAAAATGTCTGGCCATAATTTGAATTTAAAAAATGCTGTGTTAACATTTTCACCTTTCTTGGCAGATCTTCTATTATCACAATGTGTAATACTTAATAATAAAAGTGATTAAAACAAGAACAAAAAGTGCACGGAAACTGAATTAAATCAGCTGGATACATAACAAAAGCAAGAAAAATTTTAATTTAAAATTTCAGCATTCTAACATCTTCAGTGTTTCCTGTCAGGGCATTATTATAAGTGACACTTGTACATTATTTACATTATTTGGACAATTGTCCTCATCTTTGTCGCCATGTTTATCACAACGTTTCGGCCGTTGTACGCTCCGGCCTTCTTCAGGTGGTTGGAATATCGAACTGAACCCTTTATTTCGCTCACTGGGGTAGACTGTTCTAGTTCCACGTGCCATGTTTAATGGATGTCAGTTATCTGTTATCTCCTGTTAATTTTTCCCTCTGAAAGTTCTTAACCGGGTATTGAACTCACACTCTTTGGGTCCTGTCACTGGATCTAACCAACGCCTTCAGGACAGGACCCAAAGAGTATGAGTTCAATACCCGGTTAAGGCAGTGGAGAATGATGAGATGTGTTAATACACATCGAAACATGATTACATTTGTGTAGCATTTTTTTTTGATGAAATATCCTAAAATAAATTTGATCTACATTTGTAATGAGCCCTATTTAGATTGAATGTTATCAAGGTCAGAATTGGACTTTATTCGTTCTCATTTTACATGGATTATATATATATATATATATATATATATATATATATATATATATGTATAAATCCATGTTAGCATTTCCATGTCTTTGTGGTGACATATGTATGTGTGTCTGTGTATGCGTATGTAATAAAAGTATAGTTTTAAGGTATTGTAAGTATAAGTGATTAATATAAAGGCTAGGGCGTGTGTAAATATAAGACTTCACACTGAATGGCGATAGTCTGTTTCAAGCTTGAATGTAATTTTCATGGCCTAAAGATTCCGTTCAAATATCAAACAAATTGTCCCCAGTCAATGTTGTTCTCAGTATTCCCTCAGTCTATCTATCTATCTATCTATCTATCTATCTATCTATCTATCTATATATATATATATATATATATATATATATATATATATATATATATATATATAGTATTACACATAAATAGAATTTGTATTGCACAACAAAATCCAAAATTATCTCTTATGGGGGGATAGATTTATTTCAACCGACGAAAACTTCGTCAGTCATATTCAACCCCGGTATACGACACGAACTCAGTCTGTACCCTGGGGTTGAATAAGACTGACAAAGTTTTTTCGGTTGAAATTGATCTATCCCCCATCATATAAGGTAATTTTGGATTTTATTGTGTAATACTATTTATTGGCTCTGTTACAATAAATACATTGAGCTCTTTTTACGAATCATTTTTAATATTTTATATTACTAGGATCCGCTTAGATTATATACCAACGGGTTTATTTATTACCTTTATTATATATATATGGGTTTGATAAAAAAAATAACTATACCCACATATACTTGCAAGTGCATATATATTTCTTTTTCAGGTGTTATAAAACAGTGCTCCATAACAGAGCTACTAAGTATATATTAGTGAATATATATATATATATATATATATATATATATATATATATATATATATAAAAGTGAACATTGAATTCAACACTTAGAGGCCTGACGATTGCGTCTAGCATGAAACAGCCTGTCGCCTCTAAGAGTTGACTTCAATATTCACTTTAATATTTACACACGCTCTATCTCTGATATTGAGCACTTTATACCATAAATATAGCACACCTTAAGACTATATTTCTTCACACACACACGTGAATATACGTAATATCCCACGTCGATAGTACGACTCAAACTTTCATGCTAATACGCAATCTTCTTGAATTGGCATGAAACTCCGAATCGTATTATCGACGTGGGATATTATGTATATTCACTGACATATATATATATATATATATATATATATATATATATATATATATATATATATATATATATATATATATATATATATATATATATATATATATATTTTTGTCATCCACAGACAGACTGTTTCGCTGTTTCACAGCTCATCAGTGTGACTAGACGTCCGGTTGCCTCTAGCTAGGATCGAAACTCGACTGAATTTGCGTCAGTCGGAACTTCTCCAACTAAGCGCATGGTACGGGATGAAGGTGAATTTTAGCGTGTTTATTTTTAGATTTAGATAAACACACAGTGTCAATTGTGCAGGCTTACTCCCTACACCCTAGAAAAGTATTTGCTCACCCTTATGTGAAGGTGATATGAACCAATTTTAATGTGAAAATATGTATTTCTGATCTATTATGGAACATTACTTGGTTATAATTTATCATAGGTACCTAAAAAGACCCCCTACCCCAAGAAAATGACAAAACAAAATAAAACGATACCTAAGTTTTAAAATGCCCAAATCTTTCTTGAAGCTTTTATCTTAGTTTTAAATCCAAGCTAATAGATTAAATTTAATATTTCTAATATGCAATATACTTTGCTGTATTTCAAATATTAATTTATTTGTCGGAAGGATTTGTTTTTTTTACTGTCATAAAAATTGATAAAATCGTTCATATTGACAAATCTAACTACCCAGTAATTCTAATTCTAATATTTTATTGAATTTTAGGTACTTTGGAGTTATAGTCTTACTTACAAAGACGCTTGTTAGGGAATGTTAGAAAATTGCCAATAAATTGTAAATTTACTACATAGTTACGCCTCGTATATGGACGTCCTTATTTACAAATAACTTGACCGCTACAAATTAATATAGAATTTTAAATAATTTAAAAATTCATAAATAATTCTAATTAAAATTTTAAAAAAATGTTGTAAAAATTCCTTATTCATCGAATCTTTTTTCATAGGATGTTATTCTTCATATGCATAAAAGCAATTAAAAGCTTTTGTAATTTCTAAGTTTTATTACATTTATCATTTTACGATTCACAGCAGATTGTCTGTAACTGGGGGTCCTGTTTGACAAAAAAAAAAAAAAAAAAAAATTGATGACTTAAAAATTCTCCGAGGACTTGTCCTTATAACTTATATAAAGATTAAATGCTACAAAAATAATTTCTCGAAATTTCATAAACTAAATAAATATGTGTGTGAGGGGCGGGATGGAGGGGGAGTTTGGGTAGTGGGTAACAAATGCAAAAAAAATATTTTCTAAAAAAAGAAACATTTAAAATATAATTTAATTTATTTGTGAATAAGTCCTGAAAGTTTCATCAAAACCCAACAATTATCTGATTTTAGCAAGAATTTCCAAATCAATATTTGTCACTGCAAAAGACAATTCAAATTTTCCGGACTAATTTATCGTATCATCATTTTAACCAAAATTTCAAACGTTCTAAAAAGGGTTCAAAATAATTTTTTCTGGAAAAATTCTTTGTTTTTTTATCTTAATAATAACAAAAATATTTCTTTTTATTAAGTTTGGGGGCATTTTTACATCATATATGCTCATTTTTAAGCAAATCTTTGGAGGTATCTAGATAATTTTAAAATGAATCGAATCTTTATTCTAAGAAAAAAATTTAAGTGCTTGTTTACATTTTTCACGTAACTTTTTCAAAACTATTTTTAAATATTTAAAATTAAATTTTACTTTCCATTCTGAGCAAAAATATATCTGCTTCTCTTTGCTCTTAGTGCGAACTGGTCAAGAAGAATATTCTGGGTAGTGACTGAATCCCGATCTTAAGAAAGGATCAGATCCCGGTCTTAGGAAAGGATCGGATCCCGGTCTTAAGAAAGGATCGGATCCTGGTCTTAGGAAAAGATCGGATCCCGGTCTTAAGAACTGATCGAATCCCGCTTGAGAAAGGATCCGGATCCAGGTCTTAAGAAAGGATCGGATGTTGGTCTTAAGAAAGGATCGGATCCCTGTCTTAGGAAAAGATCGGATCCCGGTCTTAAGAAAGGATCCGGACTCCGGTCTTAAGAAAGGATCGGATCCTGGTCTTAGGAAAAGATCGGATCCCGGTCTTAAGAACTGATCGAATCCCGCTTGAGAAAGGATCCGGATCCAGGTCTTAAGAAAGGATCGGATGTTGGTCTTAAGAAAGGATCGGATCCCTGTCTTAGGAAAAGATCGGATCCCGGTCTTAAGAAAGGATCCGGACTCCGGTCTTAAGAAAGGATCGGATCCCAGTCTTAAGAAAGGATCCGGATCCCGGTCTTAAGAAAGGATCGAATCCCGGTCTTAGGAAAGGATCGGATCCCGGTCTTAGGAAAGGATCGGATCCCAGTCTTAAGAAAGGATCCGGATCCCGGTCTTAAGAAAGGATCGAATCCCGGTCTTAAGAAAGGATCGAATCCCGGTCTTAGGAAAGGATCGGATCCCAGTCTTAAGAAAGGATCGGATCCCGGTTTTAAGAAAGGATCGAGAATATTCTCCATGGGTTAAACTTTTTTTAAAAAGCAGTAAAAAAAGTAACTTTTGATGGCCTTAGGGTTTTCAGAAACGAAATGAACCAGAATCAGCAATAAAACAAACTTGCAAATTGACTCAATAAATACCTTTTTCTAATCTAAATATGTTTACTCTATGAAGAAAGGTTTAAGTCCTTTGAATAAGCAAATCTTTTTTTGCACAGGATAATTAAAAACTGTCTATTAAATTTTTATTAAATTTTCTCAAATCTCCGAATTAGTTTTTTCATGTTATCGGTAAATTTGCCAAAGCTCATATTTTTTTTTTGTATATAATGTATATTTGGGCAGCAACCCTTCTTTCAGACATGTTCCGTTGAATATGACAGACAAGGAAAATTTAATGGTTTTTTATTTAGACATTCCAGCATTCTTATATTTTCCCGTTTGGTGGGAGTAAGGGAGTGCAAAAATGAAGCAGTCAAACATAAAAATAAGTTAATAATACACCCCCCCCCGCCCCCCCGCTTCTTGAAAATGGCTAAAGAAGTGACCGAAAGGCGCTTGGGGGACAATGGACGATACGGACAATTTTGGCACTCCCACCAGACGAAAAAATGTAAAGGATACTGGAAAAAATTAGTATAATCTGCCGTGTTCCGAATTCAATGAGAGAGGCCATGTCTTTCCGAAATTTCAAGAAGTTAACGGATTCCAAGCCTGCTTGAATATTGCTTTATGTATGTAAGTGTAATTTTAGTTCGTCTATGTGGGATTCAGAGGATAATGTATTTCGTAAAAATGTGTGTGTGTGTGTGTGTGTGTGTGTGTGTGTGTGTGTGTGTGTGTGTGTGTGTGTGTGTGTGTGTGTGTGTCTAGTTATGTTTGTTGGTTTTTCGCATGTTGATTTGTAAACGTACATACCGCTTGTTTTAGATAAACATACGTTAGATTCTTTAAGAATGGATTCAGTAAAGGTTGGCATGTATTTTTTGGTAACATAATTATTAGTAATTCCCAATATAATTATTAGTAATTCTTCGAAGTGCTTTCTACGTAAAAGAACTATGTTTTTTTTTGTTTTTTTTTTAGTTAGGGTGGCATTTGTAAAATCAAAGTTATGACCAGTCTTGTTCCTTTGTATCACGAGAGAGTTTGAATGGTTGTCTAAAAACGTAAATCTTTTTTGTTATGCAAAGCGATAAAACTGACCATAACTGACTTTTTGTTTTTAAATGGTATAGGACACTGGATCAATCGTGGTATCCTCTACAAAGCAGGGCGTAGGTTTGATCCCTGCAGGAGATCACATTTTCTTTATTAAAATAGTTCTAGAATACGCAGGATGATAGACATAATATACACTGTTTAGAATAATAATAAAAAAGGGGCGTCTATTTTCAATAAAGTTATCCACGATAATAACGTTTGAAATAATAAATATTTCGCGCGCACACACACACACGCACATACACACAAAGGGAAAAAACTCAACACCAATAAAAAGCGCATATATATATATATGTGAAATGGACAAATTGAGACAATTATTTTAAGACATTTTTATGTTTATACATTCTTTTTATAGATACAAATATTTAAGTAAATGCTCTGTTTTATAATAAACAGTATTAATAACATTTACCGGCCTGAATGTCCGAGAAATTTTCATAGAAAATATACGTCCTCCACCAGGAATCGAACCTGTATCCTATACGGAACTGTCATATAGCCTGACGTACCTTAATCGATCGAACCACGGAGGATCGTTCGATTAGCCAGGTCGATTTTACTGTTTTTAAACTGTAATCTTCCATGAATCTGTCACGTACATTCATATCTGCTCAAAGCGTATCCAAATGTAAACAAATGACGTCACACACTATGAAATGGACAAAGTCCGACAATTATTTTAAGAAAATCTTTATGTTTATACATTCTTTTTTTTTTCTTTTTTTTTTTTTTTATAGATACAAATATTTAAGTAAATGCTCTGTTTTATAATAAACAGTATTAATAACATTTACCGGCCCGAATATTTTCTATGAAAATTTCTCGGACAGTCAGGCCGGTAAATGTTATTAATACTGTTTATTATAAAACAGAGCATTTACTTAAATATTTGTATCTATAAAAAAAAAAAGAATGTATAAACATAAAAATGTCTTAAAATATATATTTGTGTTTATCTATATAAAATATATCTTGAGTCGTAGATATGCATAAAGCAATAAATATAAATAATTTGAAAATAATTAAAATATTCTGCTTTCATTTCTATGGAAATGAATGTGGTATTTATTCTTTATTGCATATTGAAAATCTCCTGGCAGATGGAACGTTTTATTAATTGGAATCACATTTAAACGCAGCAACAAAAACCCAAAAAACAAAACGAAAAAAAAAACGGAATTCACTGATGACAAAAATAAAAAGTCTTGAGTTTCCCTTTAATGCTTCTTATCGTTTTTTTGTTGTTGCGGTGAGAAATTTAAAAAAAAAACAAAACATTACAAATTAAAAAAATCCGTGCAGATAAAAAGAAAATAAAAAGCAGAAAAAAACACGTAAAAGAAGACGAAGAAGAAAAAGAAGAAGAAAAAAAGAAAAATATATATGAAAGAAAATATAGATTTAGAAATAGATGAGAAAAAGGAGAAAAAGATGAAAAAGCGAAATTATGAAAAAGGAATATTGCAGAAGACAATGATGAGACAGAGAAGAAGAAAGAAAAAAATGAAAAATAGAAAAAGAAGGAGAAAAAGAAGAGGAAGCAAATAAAGAAAAATATATATAAAGAATAAGAGCGTTGGAAAAAGAAGAAAATATAAGTAGGAAAATGAGAAGAAAAGGAAGGAAAAAAGAAGCAAAAGAAAAAACAAAAAGATAAAAGAGGATAAAAAATGAAAAATATATGAAAGTGATAAAGAGGAAGAAAAGGAAAAGAGTAGGAGAAAATGGAGGGGTGTCGAAAATGATGATGATGATGATGATGATGATGATGATGATGATGATGATGATGATGATGACGGGTACGACAGTCTCAGGGATAAGTAAATATACCATTTAGAAATATACTATTTCTTGATTATCGAATACGACGTAAATGGTTATGGCCACCATATTAATATTAATAATTGTTATGATTGAGTCTTTATAACGGTGGTCATGAGACAAATTCCATTGATAACGGATGCGATAAGCAAGAAAAAGAATAGAAAGAGAAAAAAAGATGAAGAAGAAGCAGAGGAACAAGAGAAAAGAAAGAAAATAAATTCTTCATTTACTTCAGCTAAGTAAACGCGTATGAATTGAAATGTGAGAGAAAAATGTGTTTACTCATTGTAATGTGTGTAACGGGATAAATATGACAACAACGACGACGACGACGACGACGACGACGACGATGATGATGATGATAATGATGATGAATAGAATGAGGAAAAGAAAGATAAGATGTTGGAGGAGTAAAGCCAGGAAAAGAAAAAAGAGAAAATATGATAAGAAGATTGTTCACCGTTTTGATTTGAAAAGAAACCATTATCAAAGAGAATGAAGGAACAGAATATTAAAAGGATTCAACATGAAAGCAACAAGCCAGATGCTCGTTAACCAAATTTTGAAGAGAGACCTTATTTGTGTGTGTGGGGGGGGGACAAAGAACTTTAGGAGATAACTTTGTAATTAGTCAGCAAGAAATAAAGATATTCAAAACATAAAGGATTATAAATTTCAACAGACAACGTATATATATATATATATATATATATATATATATATATATATATATATATATATATATATATACAATTATGTAGTGCGTATTCAATTTATGTAACGTAAATCATTCAAACGAAAAACAAATACTGAAGCTAATTATACGGCAAGAATCACTCTCGCAAACAATATTTAATAATAAAATACAATCAACCTCGAATCCGTTAATGAATTGTATGATCCTTGTTTATAAATTCCGGTTTTATAAGGTCTTATTTTTGCTACGAGCCGGGCTTTCAGTCGTTTCGAACGACCATCATCAGGTAGACATTTCAGTGTGTTTTTGTTAAATTCCAAGTACTAATGAGACATCGAAAGATTGTGCAGTCCGAAAGAGTGTTTTTTTAGCAATGAGATATTTTTAAATGTAAGAATAATTTTGGAGCGTGCAGTCGCGACGCTGAGTGATTTACGTTATATATATATATATATATATATATATATATATATATATATATATATATATATATATGAACAGAGACACAATGTGCTTTTACACATTTTATGTCCAGAAAAGAAAGCACTTATACAAACACAGAAAATTGTATAAAAAGATTAATCGTAAAAAGTTTGTCAATTGCTTTTAATGAAACTTTTATAAAAGAGGTATTGCTGCCCATATACACAATTATATATAAATCAAAATCAGTTCCTTCTCATTTGAGCAAGCTTTCATTAAAAATGAGTGGGACAAATTGTTTGATTTTTCGTTGTCATGTTTTCGCTCGTTTCGGTTGATTATTAAAGAAATACGAGGTAATCTATCCTTTTCAGATTTTTTCTGTCTCTCCCGTTATTTGGTTTTTGTCAGATTACGGCTGGAAAAATCAGTTAGAGAGGGGAATAGTAAATATTTAAATAGCCTCGTTGCTAGAAGGTTTGGGGTGGTTGAAGACAATTTGAACAAACACATCTTTATCCTTTCCAATACCACTTTAACTGGAATTGAACTTTCGATCCTTCCTCGTAGTTTCGATTTCTGTATCCCACCTTCTAGAGGGAATAAGGGACATACGTTAACTGAATTTGAGATGTTATTTTCCCAATTATTAAAACACGTCCCAAATTCTTCTGAGAAGTTGTCTGTTATGAAGGCAAGATTGCTGGAACTTGCTAATGAATACTCTTCGCTTTCGTTTGAGCAGGATTTCCTTGTCTGGCAGGGCATTCATTACCGCACCATTAAATCTTTAAAGTCAAGGGATGATATATATCTAACCAAACCTGATAAGGCCTCTGGTGTTGTTATCCTGAATAAACAGGACTATTTGAATAAAATGAATGTTATTCTCAATGATTCTACTAAGTTTAGGATGATTAGTCCTGCAGACACCTGTGATAGCACTAGCAAAGTGGAAGCCAGGACACAAAGATGGTTATTATCAGTATTTAAGGCTAATCTCATCTCTAAAGAGGTTTACAACAGGGTGAGACCGACAGGCTCGCAACGTCCACGTATGTACGGCCTTCCTAAAGTACACAAAGAGAGTATCCCACTTAGACTTATTTTATCTATGGTGGGATCCGTACAACATGAATTGGCTAAATGGTTAGCTGAATTCCTCCAGCCCATCTCAAAGATTTTTTCTGACTACAATATTTCAGACTCCTTTTTGTTTTCTAGTTTTATGAGGAGTTTGGATATTGGGTCTGAAGACAAACTGATGGTATCATTCGATATTGTCAGTTTGTTTACTAATGTCCCATTACTTGAGACCATTGGCATCTGTTCCGACATTCTGTATAGGGGCAATTTGGGTCCTTAGAGCATCCCTGAAGAACTATTTTTGGAATTCATGCGTTGGGCTACAGAAGGTGTGGAGTTCAGTTTCGATGGGACGATGTATGTTCAAACGGATGGGGTTGCGATGGGAAGCCCTTTAGGTCCGGTGCTGGCCAATATTTTCGTGGGATATTATGAACGAATTTTATTTGATAAAGTTCATAAACCCTGCGTCTATATGAGATATGTGGACGATACTTTTTCCATCGTTGACTCTTCCACAGACGCCACAAACTTTCTAGCTCAACTTAATTCTCTCCACCCCTCCCTCAAGTTTCCAATGGAGATTGAAAAACATAGAGCTCTCCCTTTTTTAGATGTCCTTGTTGAGCACAATGATGGGGCATTCGTCGCTAATGTTTTCCGTAAGCCCACATTCACTGGACTTTATACGAGTTGGAACTCATTTGTTCCTAAGTCTCGCAAAATTGGTCTGATTTCGACTTTGGTCAACCGTGCCGTCATGATTTGTTCCCCTGAAATGTTAGATGGTCAATTAACTAACATTCGAGATATTTTCGAAAGTAATGGTTATCCGATCAATGTTGTCAGGCGTGTGATTGATAACAAAATCAGGCGAGTTAGGGAGCCTGTGGTATTTGGTCCTGGCCAGTGTCCTGTTTATTTAAAATTACCTTGGCTTGGTAGGAAATCTCAGTTATTGTCAGACAAGGTTTCGGCGTCCATTTTGTCAACCTACAATGCTGTTAAGTTGCACACGGTTTTCCATACTAGACCCCTGCTTCCTTCCTTTTCTAAAGATACGCTGTCCTATTTCCATAAAAGTTCTATTGTGTATAAATTTAAATGCCGTTGCGACGCGGTATATATAGGACGTACCAATCTTAGGTTGGAGACGGGAGTGGCGCAGCATGTTCCTGCTTTTGTACGTGTCGGTAGTTCCAGTCAGCCTATAAGAACAACTCAGTCAGTCCATGAGTCTGCAATAGGGCAACACTTACTGGACAATAATGCCTGTGCTGCTGCGTACGAAGACACGTGGTTGTCAGTCTTACAGAGTGCTCGATCTACACATCATCTTCGAGTATCCGAAGCCGTCCACATTAAGTGTCAGCAACCCAGTATTTGCAGACAGAAAGAACATTTTCTACGTTCCTTACATCTGTTGGAGGGTCTGTGAGTTTCCCCATTTTCTATTTTAAAACTCTTGTGGAACTATTTATTTACATCCCCCGTTGTTCAATTTTAATTAATATAATTAAAATTTGTCTTTTAGTCGAGTTCCACCTTTCGCTCCTCATTTGCTTCATATAGTGTCCTTGTATTCATTTATAATTAATAGTGCCAACGAATATCTTTGAAAAAGTGTTGGCCGAAAGGTTACCTTAGGTATGACGTCTGTTCTCTTCAAGGCTATATATCAGTTCTTTGGGTACAAATCTTTGTTTATATATATATATATATATATATATATATATATATATATATATATATATATATATATATATATATATATAAAAGTAAACATAGAAGTCAACACTTCATGCTAGATGCAATCGTCAGGCTTGACGATTGCATCTAGCATGAAACAGACTGTCGCCTCTAAGTGTTGATTTCTATGTTCACTTTTATATTTACACACGCTCTATCTCTGATATTGAACACTTTATCCCATAAATATAGCACATCTTAGGACTATATATATATATATATATATATATATATATATATAGATTAAATTTAGAGATATATATACAATTATCTTTCTATAATTATTTATGAAAGTTTGTCACAAAATTAGAGGCATTAAGCCTGATTTTGAATGTTTTTTAAGAAAGTATAAGATCTATGTCAATTTTGAATCTCAGTTTATAAAATTGAAAAGTTGTCTAAACAAACCAGAAATCCAACGACATCTGTGAAATTTCCATCTTTTTCGATATTCGACTGAATCGAAGAGAACATTTTATTAATAATTATAATTTTAATCAGAACTTGTTATCTTGCCTAATTGTATGCCACACAAAGTAAAATTTTATGCAACACTGTTTTGTAAATTTTGCTTTCTGTGCTATTATTAATGTGTTGTGGCATTGAATAAAAGAAAATTTCTTTCAAGTTTCACACCGGTGTAAGAGTCTTGTGTTTCTTCTTTTTCGCCTTTTATAATACTCGGGAAAATAGATTTGACGTTTTTCACATATCCTCCTTCTTTTTTACAAACGAATCTTTATAACTTCTGAGATATCATAAATACGGGTTTTTTTCTAATGGCCATAGATGAATTTTGATCGTTTTTTCCTTTAAATACTTGAAACTTTGATACGGATAAAGTTTCGGAAATTTGTTCCTGGTACGAATAATTTTGGTATTAAATAATGGCTAAACATGTGTTATATTTTTTTTTTAATCTTTTCTAAGTAGCAACAAAGGTAACACGCTATTTACAGAACCAAGAGAGAAAGAACCACAGTGGCACACAGAAAAAAAAATAACGGGAAAAGGGCAAGCTGAGAAAAAGTATCTTTATTCAATCTTAAGATTGACAATCTCTGATCACTTGCCGTCTTTTTTTGATGTTCTTCCTGAAGTCTGATTTATAGAAAGAAAAACGGCAGTGCATTTCGATTTTTACATATAGGTTTAATAGGTGTTCTGTCGTTTATGTCGCCTCGAAGATGTTCGCTGCTTTTCCGTTAATAGTCCGTGGTCAGTTATAAACTGAGATATTTGGATAATTTTTACTCGTTCAATCATTCGAAGCTTTTGTCACTCTTAAAACTCTCACTATATTATGGAATTAAGCGTTTAATTTGTTTTCTTTTTCTATTATATATTTTTCTCATCTTTCTGTATTCCTATACTTCAGTCAGTTATGTACCATGCGTGACACACGAGTAGGTGATCATGTATCTTTCGATACATTACTGACGTGGCAGATTTTTTCCCACAGTAGGTTGCCATTTCTTTCTGCGTTGCCATCCAGTAGGTTGCCAAGACAGTTGCCATCCAATGCTATAGAATGCTGGAGAAGAGGATTCATACATTTCCCAAGGGTATTAGCACGTATATGAATGTAATGGATTCGACTGGAATTTGAACTCAGCTCTCCAATTCCTTAATCTGAGCCACTATCCATTACTCCACTGTGCCTCCCATATTTTTGTTCAAGTATTATTATTATGATTATTGTTGTTGTTGTTACTTTCTCTTTTTTTGCCATTGTTTTGTGTCATACAAGCACGTAAGGGAATGTAATGGATTCAACTGGAATTCGAACTCGGCTCTTCGATTCCTCAGAATCGCTATGCATCACTTCCCCGTGCTTCTTAAAGTCATATACCATGCGTGATACATTTCTGCGCTAGTCCAGTTGCCACCTAAGGCTATAGAACCCGGTCTGTCCTGCTATTTAACCATAGCTGGGGGGAGAAGAAGAGAATTCATACCTTTCCCAATGGTATTAACACACAAGTGGCAGGAATTTGAACTCGGTCCTTCAATTCCTCAATCCGAGCCACTATCCATTACTCCCATATTTATGATCAAGTATTAGTATTTTAGTTGTTTTTTTGCCTTTGCTTTGTGTCATACAAGCATATAAGTGAATGTAATGTCTATACTCTTTAATAAGACATGTTTGAAAGAACAAATACTGACTAATTGTACTAAAAACGAATTAAAGATTTTCTTAATTCAAGATTTCATTGCCATCTTTTTATACATTCATTATTGTAATTAACGTGTCTCAAAGATTTACGCTTCCAAACTGTAAGTTTGAAGGCTGGTTGAAAATCCACCTTCAGCGTATTCTGATCATGGCAACATTTAGTCAATATTCATGAGCCGATTGGTCATGTTTCAAAATTAAATATTAATTCAATGAGATTTGAACTAACTGATTTTTATCTGGTAATTAATTAGTGAATGTGGTATAATAGACAACATTTGGTATTGGGGAAGAGGCTGCTATCATGTTAACTATACTACGCTTAGCTTAGATCCCTTTCTATCCCAGGAATACAATATTATTCTTTAAACCAAAAGAATTCCCCTGTCGTTCATATTCTTTCATATTCTTTCATAAACATCATAATATCATAATTGCTTTACCCGTATCTGTCTATATTTCTGAGATGAGGTATTATGTACACTATTTACATTATTCGGAATATTGTCCTCATCTTTTTCGCCATATTTATTACAACGTTTCGGCCTTTCAGTATCTGTCTATATTTCTGAGATGAGGTATTATGTACACTATTTACATTATTCAAACTATTGTCCTCGTCTTTTTCGCCATATTTATTACAACGTTTCGGCCTTTCAGTATCTGTCGATATTTCTGAGATGAGGTATTATGTACACTATTTACATTATTCGGAATATTGTCCTCGTCTTTTTCGCCATATTTATTACAAACTTTCGGCCCTTCAATATCTCTCTATATTTCTGAGATGAGGTATTATGTACACTATTTACATTATTCGGATTATTGTCCTCATCTTTGTCGTCATATTTATTACAAGGTTTCGGCCCCTCAGTATCAGTCTATATTTCTGATATGAGGTATTATGTACACTATATTATTCGGACTATTTTACTCATGTTTGTTGCCATATTAATAACAACATTTCGGCCCTTCAGTATCTGTCTATATTTCTGAGATGAGGTATTATGTACATTATTTACATTATTTTGACTATTGCCCTCATCTTCGTCGTCATATTTATTATAACGTTTCGGCACTTCAGTACATGTCTATATTTCTGAGATGAGGTATTATGTACACTATTTACATTATTCGGACTATTGTCCTCGTCTTTTTCGCCATATTTATTACAACGTTCCGGCCTTTCAGTATCTGTCTATATTTCTGAGATGAGGTATTATGTACACTATATTATTCGGACTATTGTCCTCATCTTTGTCGCCATATTTATTACAACGTTCCGGCCTTTCAGTATCTGTCTATATTTCTGAGATGAGGTATTATGTACACTATATTATTCGGGCTATTGTCCTCATCTTTGTCGCCATATTTATTACAACGTTCCGGCCTTTCAGTATCTGTCTATATTTCTGAGATGAGGTATTATGTACACTATATTATTCGGGCTATTGTCCTCATCTTTGTCGCCATATTTATTACAACGTTTCTGCCTTTCAGAATCTGTCTACATTTCTGAGATGAGGTATTATGTAGACTATTTACATTATTCGGACTATTGTCCTCATCTTTGTCGCCATATTTATTATATCTTTGTACACTCAGGCCTTCTTCAGGTGGTTGGAATGTCGAACTGAACTTTTTATTTTGGTCACTGGGGTAGACTGTTCTAGTTCCACGTGCCATGTTTAATGGATGTCAGTTATCAGTTATCTCCTGCTAATTCCCCTCTCCAAGTTCATCACTGCCTTAATCCTGTTTATATAAATTCAACAGATTATAAGATTGTTGTAAATGTTAACTGGACTGTCAATTCGGGTGGAATAGTAACAGAACAAAGTTATACAACTTGAAACAGAGATCTGCTATCCTTCTTGCAAAACATTTTGTTTTTTGTATCACTAATTTTCATAAATGGTGCTTTACCCTAGCTAATATGACTATGAGGGGTTTAAATGATCAGTGTAAAGGTAGTCGCCTTTTACTGTTATCCTTCGTGCTACGACTATTTAGGAAATTCGTTCCGATTATATTAGCTATAGTTCTTGATAATTTTTTGTTTAATCAGCAAATGGTGGCCAACGCAATTTCTTCGTTAGTGAAGCTTTCTTTAGAAGCTGGGTCGACATTGTGTACATCAGCGTCACTGGAAAGTTGATCCTGGCAAAGTTTGTTGGGAAAAGTCAAGGTTTGGTGATGTTTCATGTCCAGATTACTTCGGAGTATTATCGGATGAAGCCAAAGTGTCCAGTTTTACGTGTCACAAGCCTAAAAGATAGAAGTACTGATGTAGGTTTGATGGGTGTGAGCACTGACCCCACACACATAATGATTGGATCAATCATTCAAAAGGAAAGTTCTGAGCATTTTTTGTTCACCGAATGCAAGGCCCAAGAACCATTCAAAGTAGAGGGTTACTGAATGAGTCAGTTATATGAGACGTATATGCAACGTAATTGGCCCTGATCTGGCATCTCGTCTGCAGTCACTCTCTCACAGACGTGCCGGCGCCTCCCTCTGTCTTTTTTACAAATACCTTCATGGTAACTGCTCCGATGAGCTGCTTTCGCTGGTTCCCAGACTTCATGAATTTAAGCGTTCAACTAGGCTGGCATCTCGCTCACACCCTTTCACTGTCGAAACTGTTAAATGTAGCCGTCTCTTCTACTCCAATAGCTTCATGTCTCGCACCTCTCGCCTGTGGAACGCCCACCCCTTTTCCTGTTTCCCTGATAGCTATAATCAACTATTCAAATGTAATGTCAATCGACGTCTCCAGATGCCCTGATCTATCCCCTAACCTTCTCTCCATCCTTTCCTCTATCACTCCTATTTGCTCTCGCTCGAACTCTCTGTAACCCCTTGCGTGCTAGTGGCTTTCCGCCTTGCTTGGGGCGAAACGCTTAAGAAAATGTAGATAAAGGATGACCCTCGACTTGAAGCTGTTGTGATCAGAGAAGCATCATCTCCGGAGTCTGTTCTACAATGTAGCGGTTTTGGGAAGGAGCTGACTAAATGGAACTTTCTCCTGACCAATTGAATACGAAGGGGAAATGAGGATGTTTCAACCCTGTGGACGAGGCATGGCGGGTTTTAGCTGAAAAAGTCTGAAATAATGGAACAAAGGAACGTAGCTCCTCAAAAAATTTTCCATGTGGGTTAATAACTGAATAGGTTACTAGTTTAAAATTTAAGTAGATCTCTTACAATGATCAACGACTCATTAGTTAGGCTATTCTAAATAAGAATTGGTGGTGATCCGAATAAGTTATCGGTAACAACACATTAATTTCAGAAACTAAAAAAACGGCAAACAACCCCAAAAGCAAAACAAAACAATAAAATACAAAAATTATAAAAAGTCTCAACCAATAAATAAATAAATAAACAAAGAACAGACAAAAAGAAAGAAAGAAGGAGAAACAAAAACTAAAAAATCCCCCCTGCAAAAATAAAAAAAAATAGCACAAACAAAAAACAAAAACAAAACAAACATACACATAGTAGGATTGATTACGATAAATATGAACCAGTAACCGTCTTAGAACACGGCTTTTGATAAATCTGGAAAGCAGAGAGAGAAATAACACAAAGCTTGTGCTCTGTGAGAGTGGGGAAATCAGGTAGGGAATGGTCTTTGTTGTCTAACGTGGAGTAAGAAGCAAAGTTAACTGTGAAGAGCTTACACTTATTTGACGAAGATTACATAACCTCTGGGACATTTATAACAGAAGGCACTGACGATTTGTTTCTACTAGCAATTGTATTTGCGATTTTCCAGAACTCGTGAGACCTAATTTTTATTTTATTTTCAACTTTAGCTTAGGCTGTCTATGCAAAATTATTCTTTGCATTTTCCAGAACTCTCTTGTACTGGTTACGGGCAGGATTTTGCTACATTGTTCGCTCTGATAGAAAAGATTCTAGTAGTTACGGTGAGGCATGGTCGTAGCATATTCAGGCGTGAAACAAGCTTTTTTATTTGACTTTTGTTGATAGTTTTTGTGAAGATAAAACTTTTCATGCCGGAAAGAATCCATTTTGGCAGCTGTTTTATAGGCTACCAGACCCGAAATATAATTCAACGCTGAACGAGTCATATGTACCTCTTAGGAAAATATGTACCTGTTAGGAAAATACACTTTCTACAAGAAATGTGAGAATTGGTAAAAGACATAGAATACTAAGTTCGATTTCCTTTGCATGTTTATTTCGTATTTTGCCATTCCCAGGAACCATGGACCAATATCTCGTCATTGGTATGCTACTATATTTGATGATTGATTTGTATTTTACGGTTTAATGTCAGAAAATATTGTAAGAATTTTGGTGAGATAATAATAATTTTTACTGATACAAGTTCCATTATTTAACCCATAGCTGGGGGAGAAGAGGTGAATTCATACCTTTCCCAAGAGTATTTGCGTTTAAGTGAATATAAAGAACAGCAGGAATTGGAACTCTGTTCCTCGATTAACAATTCCAAGCTTTTATCCATTACATCATTCCCAAATCCAAGTTTAACGAATCTGGCATTCCCAAGTGGTTATCCATCTAGGTACTGGCCAGGTTTTATGTTACTTAATTTCTGTGATCCTACGAGAACCGTTGTTTCAACATGATATGGTCGTAAGTCTATCTTTGATGGAGACATTGATCAAGTGGACTCACGAGAAAACACTTTTCCATATTTAAATCATCCCTCTTTGAATATTGTGGACTGGCGCTACAGATTCACAAGCAAAGAACTACAGAAACCATATGAGGATTTGAGGACTACCAACAACAGCCACAACTAAAATGGATAGCATAAACAACTCGAAGAGAAAATAATGACATAATCAAGATGTTGACATTACACACTACTTCAAATTAAAGGTTAGAAAGGAAATCCCCATCAATAATGGAAAGAGGGATAACAGCTACTGGATTTGAGAAACCCGTTTTTTCGAAAATTGTTTTAAGGGAAAGATTTTTATAAATTTTAACTGACTGGCTGCTCGGTCAATGAATGCCAAACGTTTCCTTATAAGGAAACGGATAATATTACGATTACCATTAACATTTGGACAGTATCAATAAAATGTTATTGTCAACATTGTCACGGTCTAGTCAAAGTTTCTAATATTTCTTGTTTTGAATACTTGATTACAATATGTTCGAATCGATCGCTTGATCCGGAAAGATTCCAAGTATTTTCAGTTCTCCTCATTTGGACTCTGATACAGATGACTAATCCATTGTGGAATTATGTTTCTAGTCTGCTAACCTTCAAAGCAGTAAACGATATTCGATCCTATCAAATGCATTGGACTAATTAACTCCATCTGCATGGCTTTCCTGTCGTCTTATGTTCCTTTTAGCTTTATGGTGAGTGAATCCTCTCTTTCCACTGCTTGGGACAATCTACTAACTCTGTGCCCAATATTGTCCCTCGGCGTGACGTAATGGTTAACGAGCTAATTGTTCCCCACTGGATGACCGATACTCCTGGCCTTAGGCCAAACTAACCTAAGCTTATTTAATAAGAGTACCTTGTGTTGGGTAATGGTGAACGACCTTGTTTAATTGACATTTAATTGACTGTTGAACAATAACTTCAGTCTTCACCGTGGCCTTGTGTCAAACACAGTTTAATCATGAATGACGCCTCAGAGTGTTGTAATGGTTACCAAGTTAGCCTGATTGACCATTACTATTGAATTGTGAGTTCAGCTTCTTTGCATACTAATCGCAATTTAGTAAATAAGGGCGCCTCGGTGTGGGGCAATGGGTAAAGAGCTCATCTGGTTTACTGAATAGTTTGAATGCTCCATTTCCATGGCCTTGTGCCGAACTAAGTCAAGTTTAATAACAAACGGTGATATACAAGTGACACGGTCTACTCAAGGTTTTAAAATTTTCTTGTTTTGAATACTCTCAATCAATAATAATAATAATAATAATAATAATAATAATAACAATAGGAGCAAATACTTCAGGAGGTGGGCGATCATAGCTCTCCATAACTTCCTTTCCCTTGTAACTAAACAATGTTTGGATCTTTACAAGTCATTACAATTACACGTAAAATATTTCGCGCATGCGCGTACACACACACACACACACGCACAAACACGCACAAACACACACACGCACAAACACACACACGCACAAACACACACACGCACAAACACACACACGCATGCGCGTGAAGTTTTGTGCCCTTTTTTATATAGTCGAGAATTACTAAAAACGTATATTCGCGAGAATGAGCAAAAAAACGCATACACATACGGCCATATAGACATTTTTTTATGTATGTATAGACACAAAAATGAATATATACCTAATACAGGACACAGATATCACACACACACACACACTCACACACACATGAAGGCACGCATGCACGCACGCGCACGCGCGTACATTTATGAGGCGCCCACTTGGACATATTTAGATACAGTGTACAATACAATACATGGATGCACAAAGAAACAAACTGAATTTTTGAAAATATAAAAAGAATGAAGAGCGAGGAGGGTGGTATAAAGAGAATGAAAGGGGCGATGGGGAGAAGTGAGAGGAAAAAAGACACATTTTTTAAAGAGTAAACAAAAAATTATATATGAAAAAAGAAAACCTAGGAACAGTTACGTACGTCCGCACGCATTCACAGATGCGCTCAAGCAAACGTACGTATATACTAGAAAGGCTTAACCGTGCGTAGTTTGGAAGTAGTAAACCAGTCACTAATATTGTAGGGAAAAAATAAAAACGAGGCAAAATAACAAAAAAATGAAACAAAAAAAAAGCAGAAAAAATAAAATGAAAACAACAACGAAAACAACCCCCCCCCTTTTCAAAGAGAATTTCCTATAGCCCAGACAGAAGCCTCTACTTACTTAATTATAAAGACTTTTCCCCCCTGAAAACATTCATTCCACTACCCAGAATTTTAATCCGTTTCTTTTTGTAGTTGAGGTTTTGGCATTGGGAAATTGATTTAAAAAAATCGTAATTAAAAATAGAGAAAAATAAAAATTAAATTAAAAAATAAACACAATATCCTGTTCTTCTTCTTCTTCTTCTTCTTCTTCTTCTTCTTCTTCTTCTTCTTCTTCTTCTTCTACTTCTTCTTCTTCTTCTTCTTCTTCTTCTTCTTCTTCTTCTTCTTCTTCTTCTTCTTCTTCTTCATTAATAATAATAATAATAATAATAATAATATCATCATCATCATCATCAACAACATATAATAATAATAGAAACAACGTTAATAATGATAAAAAATATGGCTGATCACAATCATCACCACTACGATTATATCTTATCTACTCTTTTGTCTCTTAACTTAAATAGCAGCAGCACCACCACCACCACTACTACCGCCAACAACAACAACAACAATAATAATAATAATCAATGGAATAGCATTGCCATCAGCACAACTGCACCTTGTCTTCGTTTACGTAATAACAATTAAGAAATTAATTGTTTTACAATATAAGAACAATAATTTTTATAATTCCGTATAATAATGAAGAAAAAGAAGAAGTAGAAGAGGAAGAAGATGAAGAAGATGAAGAAAAAAGGAGGAGGAGGAGGAGGAGGAGGAGGAGGAGGAGGAGAAGGCAGTTGGAGTAATAAAGAACTGACGAAATTTGAAATTACAAGACTTCAACCTATCGGTCTTGAAATAGTTGGTTGATAAAGTAGCATTCAATTACAAAATGAAGGCCAACAACTCAACTGTACAGCCAAACACGAAATATGAGGTTCTACATAGAAAAACCCCTTCAATGTAATATTCACAATAACATTTTTCAGGAAACCTTCCACTACCTCAGGTCTCCGATAAAACAGTTGGTTTACAGGGAAATTGGAAACAATAATCATAATAATAACTGAAAAATTCTGTTGATCCGAAATGCAGATTCTGTGATAAATACGAAGAAACAATTGAACATCTTGTATCAGGTTGCACAGTGTTAGCACCAACTGAATATAAAACTCGGCATGATAGAGTGATTCAATATCTGCACTGGAAAATATAAAAGGTTTACAGGAACGAAACTACAAGAAACTGGTATGAACAACATCTAGTCCCGGTTACAGACATAGGACCTGTAACAATTTTACGGGACTTTACATAAAACACAGACAGAACAATCAAAGCTAATCTACCAAACATCGGGATCAAAGACCACAAGAACAGAATGTACTTTCTTATTGATACGGCAGCCCCTGCAGATTGTAATGCATTTTGGAAGAGCTTAAAAAACTCTTCTTTCTTTTAATTTTTAAAAATCAATATCAGCCTCAAGCAAGTGGAAGAATTAGGAACAAAAAAAAAATTAATGATGAGCAGAAAGGATCTTGTAGTGGAAATCTAAAAAAATGTGGCACATGAGGATATTAATAATTCCAGTTGTAGTTGGAGCCCTCGGATTGATTGGAAAAGATGTCCAATAGGCACATTGGATTCCTGGTAGGTTATGTCTTAAAGAAATACAAAAAACGTACTCACAAGTACAGGTTCCACATTACGAAGAACTTTATCTCTGTGAAATGTGTGTCATCTTATTTATTATTTTTTTGTTACAAAAATGATCGGTTGAAAATGTCATGAAGCCATTTCTGATCTTAGGTCTCTGGTTGGGACCCGGAAGGAATTGTGTTAACAGAAGTCAAAGGAAATAATAATAATAATAATAATAATAATAATAATAATAATAATAATAATAATAATAATAAAAAACCATAGACCATCTAATCTTAGGATGTTTTATACTTGCGCCAAATGAATATAAAACTCAACATGATAGAGTAAGGCAGGAGTTAAACTGGACAATGTACAAACACTTTGCAAAAGATATTAATCAAAACGGGTATGAACATCACTCAGCAGTGGTTAAAGAAATAGAAGACATTACAAATCTATGGGATTACACCGTCTTTACGGACAGGAAGACTGAAGTAAATAGGTCGGACATAAGTGTCAAAAACCGAAAAGAAACAAACTTGCCTACTAATTGATATGGTTTGCCCAGTACTATGTTACATAGTAACCAAGGAATTTGGAAAACGATCTCAGTAAAAAGACCTGGAAATCGAAATAGAAAAATGTGGAAATTGAAAAACAATAATAGTACCAGTCATCGTAGGTGCGCTTGGAATGATAAAAAAGGAACACAACAACACATGAAAAAAATCACTGGAAACCCTAACTTAAAAGAAATACAAAAAATTGTCTTGATAAGTACAGCCTACGCACTAAGAAGAACTGTGTCCATGTAATGCTAGTGATGGGATAGAAGTTGGAAAAACAAATGAAATGTAGTCATAACAACACTTGCCTTAGGTCTTCCCGCAGACTTGGTAGGTAGTGTGACCATAGTAGAAATCAAAGTATAATGACGATGACAATAATAATAATAATAATAATAATAATAATAATAATAATAATAATAATAAATCAATTAACTAATGTATATAGATGACAACCTTATAGCATAAACTTCAATTGAGACGTTTGAATAAATGTTGGGGTCTCAAAAAGTTCAACGCCGGTTGTGTAAAGTGCACACACAATAAATAACAAAATGAACTGTTTTCAGTGCGACAAGGAAATCATCAAGATGATGATCTGGAAATGGAACCACTGGGGTATCTAAAAATATTGGGGGTGGATTCAGTTAATCAGGTAACAGAAAAGAAGGTTTTGTCAGCATTGCGTATTGTGCTATCAAGAGACTTGAGGACATCACAAGGTAAATAATGAATTTTTTATACTAATGTTCACCTAATGCAGGGCCCAAGAGTCACTCAAGGTAGAGGGTTACTGTGTAGTGTTGCATGAGCATAAGAAAGATCTAGGAGGGAAGTTCATATGGCTATGCAGGAAAGATAACAGTTAACCCTAGACTTGAAATCACCCAGATTGTAGTGATTGGCAAAACATACTGCCGGGAGCCTATTCCCCAAAGTAGGAGTCCAGGTGGAACTTCCTGCTTACTAATTGAATACGAAGGGAATGGGGATGATTTATCCTTGTGTATGTGTCATGGTGGTGGTAGGGAGGCTCACTTGTAAAGGCCAAGGGTGGTGGGACTAAGGAAGGTAGCTAGTTAGAAAACACATTGCATGGAAATATCTATACAACACCAAGAGGCTTGCTACGTTTCGTCTACGGGTTGTAGGGGGGGATAATTCATCACCCACAAGGCCGTGTAGACACTTTTGAACTTTATCAAGACAGGCAAGTGAAGACTGGGCAGTTACTCATAGTAGTAAAATTTTGAGGTTAATTTGAGAAAAGAATAAATATAAGATGAGAAAAAAAGCAAAACGAAATGCTGCAAATGAGAAGAAAGTTAATTGCGTTGGACATTTCAAGATACAATCAAGAGGACGTGTACATAGTCGCAAAGAGGATGCTTAAAGAAATAGTTTCGCCATTAATAGCGGTCTAGAATGATTTTAGAAAAATGAAAACCCATTGCATTCAAGATAGGAAACAACAAACTTGCGACTGCACACTATGTGGAAATAAAGGTGACGAAATCAGATATATAAAAAAGGTTATAGTAAGGTACTTCAGAAAGATAAAGAGAAGAACAAAGAAAACAAAAATGCATAAATTGAACAGGAAAGGTGATCCTAAAAACGAAACGAGCCGCCGTCAAGTAATATAAATGTCGAACAGGTGATGTTGTGTATTTGGTGGAATTGAAAGAGCATTGTTTAATATGAACTCTTTTCGCAAAATCGGAAACTAAATTCTGACAAATACTGTTAACGAATTATATAAGGCGATTTGTAAAAAGTTCTACATTGACAGGTTAGTCAGTTATGTGCCATGCATGATACACGCTTAGGCGATCATGTATCTTTCGGTACATGACTGACGAGGCAGATTTTTTTCCCGCGGTAGGTTGCCATTTCTTTCTGCAGTAGATCAGTTGCCATCCAAGGTTATATAACCCCGGTCTGTCCTGTTATTTATCCATAGCTGTTGGGGGGGGGGAGAAGAGGATTCATACTTTTCCCAAAGGTATTAGCACGTAAATAAATGTAATGGATTTGACTGGAATTGGAACTCGGCTCTCCGATTCCTCAATCCGAGCCGCTATCCATTACTTCACTTTAGAAAAATTGTTTATAATTCAAAAGAATTTACATTAGACAGCTAAAACATGATTTATGTTAAGCATATGAAAACTTGAATTTTTACTTTGATGTGCAGTGTGGAGTAATGGACAATGGCTCTGAATGAGAACAAGGAGAGCTGAGTTCAAATTACAGTCGGGTTCACTATATTCATTTACGCGCAAATACCCTTTAGAAAGATGTGTTCTTCTTTCCCTCAGCTATGGGTCCTATAGCCTTGGATGGCAAACAATCTACGTCATAAAGAAATGTCAGCCTACTACAGGAAAATTTTCTACCTAGTTACTCATCAATCGAAAGCGGGTATCATTTATAACACTTGACTGACCGGTGCAAATATAAAGACATATTTGCTTGAAATCAGAACTCTGTTGAATGTACTGGCCCTCTCAATATTTTGTAAGTTTGTGGATCTTGGATATTAAAACAGAATAATCGCGAAGAATCCAAGCATTAGAAAGATTAATTCTACAGAGAATAATTCTAAGAATCTTCTTGGATACAGGGTGCAATGGATAAATTGTTCTAGGTTGGTAAAAAAGACGATCACAAAATATCTGTTGATATATATATATATACAGTGTGACCCGGATATAAGAGACCCGGATATAAGAGAAACCCGGATATAAGATATATTTTATCTGGTCCCAAATTAGAGCCTGTGTTAATGTATATATAATAGACCAAACCCTGATATAAGAGAAACCCGGATATAAGAGACTTCTTCTCCGGTCCCGACAACTCTCTTATATCCGGGTTACACTGTATATATATATATATATATATATATATATATATATATATATATATATATATAGGGTGCGATGGATAAATTGTCGTCTAAAATGATGTCAATATGTAAATAACACTGACATCTCATTTTAACAGAGATACTGGGTGCGATGGCTAAATTGTCGTATAAATGAGGCCAAAATGAAAATAACACTGACAACTCATTTTAACAGATATACTTTGGTAATTACACAAAAATATCTTGAAATACTAAAAAGTAAATTTATTCAATAAAATCACTGAATCTTCTGCAACTCTTTTGAACGGTTTCCTTGTTTCAGTTGGTGAATGCTGTCATAATCTTGCCTTCAGTTATAAGGAATTTTGTTGGTATCTTACACAATTGCGCCCCACATATAATAATCAAGGGGGTTATAGTCAGGGGAGTTAGGTGGTTAGGTGTAAGAGGTGATGTGGTCGCAGAAATTGCCTGATAGCCATGGTTGGATTGTACTGCTTGTATAGCATGGTGCCGAGTCCTGTTGCCAGACATAGGGTCTTCTAGCAGCCACACCCTTGGCAAAGAGCAGTACTACCCCATCAAGGCACTTTAGATAGACCTCCCTGTTGAGTCTGAAGCCCTTATCAACAAATTCAGAACGATCAGAGTGAGTTTTCCGAGCTGCCGTACCTTCGTAATCAACATTAAACTCAACCAACTCTTTCCGAATCCTCTACACTGTCTTCAGATTGATGCCCAAACACTCTGACATATTCGTATTGGAGCTTTCGGTGCGAATGCCAAGCAGTACAGCATACTCTTTCGAAATTTCAGGGGGAGTGAATTGCGTCATGGTGCTCTTTTTCTCACAGACGGTGCCCAACTGTGTAGTCGACAAAATAAAAAAAAACAGCAACGCGCATACACGAAGTTATAAATATAAAATGTTAACAATTTACCCACCGCACCCTGTAGACCGCATCGCACATGAGGCAGTACATAGCGCATCGTTAGATAAGAAACAGGCCTACCAGAAGACCTTATCACTACGTTAAAACTGAATGGCAGTCACAAGAGCCAATAATCTTCTACTTATCATCATAGAAGTTACCATTTTTATGTAAGAGAGGGGTCAGACAGAGTGAAAATGTGTTAACAACGTCACTAAGTGAACTGGAAGATCCTTCACAAAGACGCAGACATAGGGATGCAACAGAGACATATGGAGGGAACTGGTCAGGTATTCAGCTACGCTACACAGCGACTCCTCAACTACACACAGTCATGAGACTGATGAGGATGTTTCACTAATATGCCGAGAGTTGTTTATATTCTATTCGGTAGATTCCTGCTCCCGATGAAAATTTAATTTTTTGGCATAAGTTATTTTAAACTTATCTGATGAGGCATAAAAGTAACAATGCAAAAGATGCCAGTTAAATTGTAGAAAACCCCACCCACATTCTACGTATTCCATCAGCGAGGAGTATGTCCACTCGAAGAGATTCTTTCGGAAAAACGCTGATATATAGAACCAACTCCCAAGATCACTAGAATCTTCATCTGTTTAAGTCTAGAGTTAACCGTTATCTTCCCTCCAAACCATATCAACTACACATTGGTCAGAAGTAAGTTCCATTCAAAAAGCTTCTTCCCGCGAACCATTGCCCAGGGGAACCGTCTCCCAAGAGAATGTCTCCTCGATTAATACAATCTTAATCAGTTCAAGTCTAGAGTTAACCGTTATCTTCCCCTCCTATCCATATAAACTACCCTTTGGTGAGAAGTAAGTTCCACTCGAACAGCTTCTTCCCACGAACCATTGCCAAAGGGGAACCGACTCCCAAGAGGATGTTTCCTCGATTACGACAATCTTAATTTGTTCAAGTCTAGAGTTAACCGTTATCTTCCCCTCCTATCTATATAAACTAACCATTGGGGAGAAGTAAGTCCCACTGAAACAGCTTCTTCCCACGAACCATTGCCCAGGGGAACCGACTCCCAAGAGGATGTTTCCTCGATTACGACAATCTTAATCTGTTCATATCTGGAGTTAACCGTTATCTTCCCCTCCTCTCCTAACATTCTCCATCCCAGATTAACCCTCTACCTCGAATGGCTCCTGGGCTTTGTACAGAGTAAACCTTACTGTAAATAAGGGAGACAATGAATAAAGTCAGAAATTCAATGGAAAAATATCTCAATTGAAAGATGGTGGAAAATAGGATATTTCAACGCGGAAAAAGAATGTCAGGAAAATTGCATAGTAAAATCTCTTTTAAAATCTAATACCTGACTGCATTTTTCTTATTCATCTATATTTTGTGGGCGATCATGGCACTCCACAACTTTCTGTCTTTTTTAGCTTTTAGTATTACTTGTTCTGTTATATCTCTCATTCACTCTTCTCTCATTAAATTATACAATCGTATTTATTAGGTTATTCTCTGCTTTCCTCTGTCTCTTTTGCTTTTGGCTTATGACCATATCAAGTTGAAACACCGGTTCCCGTACGGTCACCAAAGTTAAGCCACGTCGAGTCTGATCAGTACCTATAGAATACCAGCTGCTGTAAGCTTTGGTGTCCAGGAAGTGAAATGGATAGCTGCTCGGAACTGTTAATCGAAGAGCCGAGTTCCAATTCCAGTTGGGTTCGTTATAGTCACATATGTGCAAATATCCTTGGGAAAGGTATGAATCCACCTCGTATCTCCGCAGCTTTGGGTTAGCTAGTAAGACTTGTATCGCTAAACGCTTATTATCTCAAATAAAGTTTCATACAATCAAAAAATATTTTTTGTCTTTAAATAACTTGTATGAGGTTAATAAATTGTAGAAAACGAATTAAACAAATTGCCCACAATAGGCCCTATGAGTTTCAAATTTTCCAGGCTTTCTGTCCTTATTATGTATCCCAGAAATTTTAGCTGTCTCTTTCAAATTCTTAGTATAAGCGTTCTTTTTGTTTCCATTTTCCTTAAAACTTTCTCGTTACTCATATGCTCAGCATATGGAATTTTCAGCATCTTTCTGTAGAACTAAATTTCTATCCTTTTCTTTACCTACGAGATTATCCAACATTCATTGCTATGCAGGATGACTTCAGGAGGACACATGGTACAGTGAATAAATGCGTTGGTTAGAAAGAGTGTGAGTTCAATATCCCGTTAAGGCAGTGTAGAATTAACAAGAGATAACTATTAACTGACATCCATTAAACATGGTACGTGGAACTATAACAGTCTACCCCAGTGAGCGAAATAAAGGTTTCAGTTCTACATTCCAACCCCCTGAAGAAGGCCGGAGCGTACACCGGCCGAAACGTTGTAATAAAGATGGCGACAAAGATGAGGACAATAGTCCGAATAATGTAAATAGTGTACAGGAGGACTTATATTACATAAATTTAGTACTCTTAGTTATTAACGATATTTTTCTGTTTGTTAATACTTTGCTTAGCTTTTGGAAGGCCACTTTTCACTATCACAATGCAGCTTCGGATTTCGGTGTCAGATTTTCAGTCCTCTGTTAACACTTTGAAAACATTTAAATTTTCTTAATTTTTGATTTTGGTATATCCAATTTTAGTTGGCATCTGTATTTGAGCTGTTCCTCTTGCTAACAATCATACCTGAAACTGCATTATAATCAGAAAATATCTGATGAATTCTATGCCAACGTTTAAAACGAAATAAAGGTGAGAAGAAGACAATGATTTTTATTCCAATTTTCCATCAAGTAAAAGTTTTCCTCTTCGAAAGTCAGTACAGGATATGTTCACTCTGAACTTGAACATTTTAACTCGTAAGAAATTCACAAAATGTCCCAAACATTAAACGAGACATTTGATCTTTAATAGAGATTTACTGGGCTTAGTTTCATTCAGCAAATGGAAGAAGACTTAATAGCGCCAAACTTAAAATTATTAAAAGTCTTCAAAATCAATTGTGGAAGATATAAGGAGATACAAGTAATTACTTCAAAAATCATTATGGATTCTGTTTATCTGGGGTCAGGCATTGACAATTAGCGCTGATGGAAAAATACAGCTACATCAACAAGTTAAGCTAAATATATTTATTGAAGTTTTCACTATCCATCTTTCTATTAAATAAAGGCAATAAACAAGAATGAATGTCGCTGTAAATGTATAATACACTGACATACACTCTGCTGGAAACTAACATGAGTAGTAGGGAGGATTCTTTATGAAATTTCAATAAAAAATCAAAACCTCAATAGCAATGTATGTTTCCTTCTTTCAGGTGAGTTTGTATTCATTAATAGGATTGATTTGTTGCCTTTGGAATCAGAACATTTTCATGTGAATAGTGAATCCTGTAGCAGCAAGAATCAATTATGTAGTGATGAATCATATCTATCTATCTATCTATCTATCTATCTATCTATCTATCTATCTATCTATCTATCTCAGTCTGTCAACATCCCTCTCCCCCTCACTCTCTCTCTATCTATCTGTCTATGTTTTTCAACATCTATCTATCTATCTATCTATCTATCTATCTATCTATCTATCTATCTTAGTCTATCAACATCCCTCACTCTCTCACTCACTCACTCACTCACTCTCTCTCTCTCTCTCTCTCTATCTATCTATCTTAATATCTAAGTCTATTCTCATGTATCTATTTATTTACATCTATCTATCTATCTATCTATCTATCTATCTATCTATCTATCTATCTATCTATCTATCTATCTATCTATCTCAGTCTGTCAACATCCTATCTATCTATCTATCTATCTATCTATCTATCTATCTATCTATCTATCTATCTATCTATCTATCTATCTATCTATCTCTTAATATCTTAGCCTATTCACATTTATCTATCTATTCATATCTAAGTCTATTAATATCTATCTATCTATCTATCTATCTATCTATCTATCTATCTATCTATCTATCTATCTATCTATCTATCTATCTATTGAATTTCCTTTAGAATCTCATTGGCGTCGTCTATTTCCTCCTTACCATTTCCGTGTATAGAAAGACGCAGCTGTAATGGCGACTGGATGGTTTCAGAGGTGACAGTGTTTTGAATTTGGTTGGAATTTCTGATGACTGCGTGATGTCAGTGCGAGGACGGAGAAACGGTCTGGCGCCGCCGGACGTGACAGGCACTTTACACGACTTGTGGGTGTGAAGCTTGTCACACACGATAAGAAATGACTTGTGTGCAACACATTTCTTCAACATTCAAGCAACAACATCCAACTCCTTGAATCTTTGCGTAGTGCTTGCTTATTTTGCTGCTAAAGAACATCGATATGCTGCATATGCTTCACAACAAAAACCAAAATAGCAACACACACACACACTGTCTCATGCTCTCCCTCTCACTCACTCACGCACACACACACACACTCTCTCTCTCTCACACACACACACATACTCTCTCTCTCACACACACACTGTCTCATGCTCTCCCTCTCACACACACACTCTCTCTCACACACACACACACACTCTCTCTCTCTCTCACTCACGCACGCACAGACACACTCTCTCTCTCTCACACACGCACACACTCTCTCTCACACACACACACACACACTCACACACACACTCACACACACACTCACACACACACTCTCTCTCTCACACACACACTCTCTCTCTCACGCACACACACACACTCTCTATCTCTCACACACACACACGCACACACACACTCTCTCTCTCACGCACACACACACACTCTCCCTCTCTATCTCACTCACACACACACACTCTCTCTATCTCACTCACACACACACACACACTCTCTCTCTCACACACACACACATGTATATTCAATCTGCAGTGATTATGAGTTTATTATATATTACTAGATATTACTAATTCCATAATAAAGATGGAAGAAAATTATAGTTATTACAGGATATTGAAAATTTAATAATAAAAATCGACAGCAATCATTTTAGTGGTTTGCCACAAAATAATGCCTCCTCTTTATAATGCTGTCCCAGAACGTCAAAGACAGATGTTGGAGGCTGCGGATAATTTTTGGCAAGATGCAGATAACATTTTGGCAGAATGGAGTCTGACATGACAGTCCATGCAAAACAATATTGCGTCACTAAATTCTCTCTACGCAGGAAAGCAGTGCTCAATTTGATGCACATTGACACTTGCTGAATTGTTACAGAGACCAAACAGTGGATGTAAGCACAGTTAGGTGGTTGATAATGTGTTTCAAATTTAATGGCGGTGATGAGTGTCATCCGGCACTTTCCAGATGATACTGTGCATCAAAAAACAAAAAAAAAACGCATACCCAACTGTGGTTGACCATGTGAATTTAGTAGATGAGAACTTATGTTATTCCCTGAGTAGTTCTAGTAGTGATGATGATATACTATTTCTACTACTAGTACTACAGACAATGTTATTTATTGACTTTATGATGATACTAGTGATGAAAACTGGTAATACTACTATAAATGAAGTTTAAAGTAAGAACAAAATAAATTGTGGAATGTATAAGGAGATACAAGTAATTGCTTTAATCATCATAATAGCACTGTCATACAAGATTGTGTGGTTCTACTGAAGGATGCTGAGAATAACATAGAAGGAGTGAGTAAGTAACAAAAATTCTTAAATCTAAAAATAAAAGCATTTACTTGGATTTCTTTATATCTATTATAATTGAGTTTGTTCTTGGTTACTTGTACTCATCGCTGTAATATCAGCATGAAGTCCGAAAAAATTACCTTTGGGAGAAGATAATATAAAAAATTTTATATATTAGATCAATTTTAAATGACTGACTAAGAAAGTGAAAAATTAAATGTATTGTGTTCATCAGACATTTCCCCCCAAGCAAGATAATAAAGCCACTAAGATTCAAGGGGGTTAGTGAGTATTACAGAATATGAGAAAAAAACACCATTAATTAAAGAGAACAGTAAAAGAAAAGGAATTAAAAAAACAGAAAATAACAATTAATATTATTTGTAAATTTTTGAAGATCAAGTTTGACTGGAAAGTAAGAAGTCAGAAGAAAGATCCACATTTGATAAGTGTGAGAAAAGAAACTGTTAGCAAAGAACTTATGGTTACATCTATCCATTTCACCTGTAAAATGATGGGAAATTCTTTACTAAATCTAAATTTATAAAGTCTAGGTAGCATGTAGGAAAGCTTATCAGAACAATCACCATGAAAAATTTATAGAAAAGATACAGTTAAATTATATTACAGTAGTGGAAAAGAGATTGAATCCAGGGTGCCAGGTCAAGACAAATAATATTGCTGATACTACTTTGGATTTAATCAAGAATCTTTAAATATACAGCAGGAGCACCAGACCAGATGAACAAGAAATATTCAAAGCATAGTTGATTTATAAAGCATGTTAGATTTATGTGAGAAAAATTGTCTAGCCCAATACAGTGAACCAACTTTCCTAGCAGCAGTCCTAGCAACTGCGACAACATTCCACTTCATGTTATTCACAGAATCCACTTATTGAAAGAATTATATATGTGTAGGGGGTGGGGAATTATATATACGTAGGGGGTGAGGTATTATATATATATATATATATATATATATAGGTGTGAGGAAGGAGATATATATAAGGAATGAGGAAGCAGGTATATGTAGTGAACGAGGAAGGACATATATGTAGGGAGCGAGGAAGGAGACATTTATAGGGAGTGAGGAAGGAGATACATGTAGGTGTGAGGAAGGAGATATATATAGGGAGTGAGGGAGGAAATATATGTAGACATGTGGAAGGAGATATATGTAGGGAGTGAGGAAGGAGAAAATATAGGGAGAGTGAGGTAGGAGATATATCTAGGGAGTGAGGGATGAGGTACTTATAGGGAGTGAGGATGAAGATATATATACAGGGAATGAGGGAGGAGGTATATATATAGGTAGTGAGGGAGGAGGTATATATATAGGGAGTGAGGGAGGAGGTATATATATAGGGAGTGAGGGAGGAGGTATATATATAGGGAGTGAGGGAGGAGGTATATATATAGGGAGTGAGGATGAAGATATATATACAGGGAATGAGGGAGGAGGTATATATATAGGTAGTGAGGGAGGAGGTATATATATAGGTAGTGAGGGAGGAGGTATATATATAGGGAGTGAGGGAGGAGGTATATATATAGGGAGTGAGGGAGGAGGTATATATATAGGGAGTGAGGGAGGAGGTATATATATAGGGAGTGAGGGAGGAGGTATATATATAGGGAGTGAGGGAGGAGGTATATATATAGGGAGTGAGGGAGGAGGTATATATATAGGGAGTGAGGGAGGAGGTATATATATAGGGAGTGAGGGAGGAGGTATATATATAGGGAGTGAGGGAGGAGGTATATATACAGGTAGTGAGGGAGGAGGTATATATATAGGGAGTGAGGATGAAGATATATATACAGGGAATGAGGGAGGAGGTATATATATAGGTAGTGAGGGAGGAGGTATATATATAGGTAGTGAGGGAGGAGGTATATATATAGGGAGTGAGGGAGGAGGTATATATATAGGGAGTGAGGGAGGAGGTATATATATAGGGAGTGAGGGAGGAGGTATATATATAGGGAGTGAGGGAGGAGGTATATATATAGGGAGTGAGGGAGGAGGTATATATATAGGGAGTGAGGGAGGAGGTATAAATTTAAAGGAAGGTTTTAATTATGCAGTGAGAAAAATGAGGGATTATTAATTTAAAATTTTTGAGTTTTAAATTTTTTGTTTTAAATTTAAATATTTTATTATTTTTATCTTTTCTTAAATTAACTATAAAACTTTATTTTTTATATAGTCACCTCCACTGGATATGAACTTTGAAGACACCTTTCATTTGATGGATTGACAGTTTCGCAATGTCTACTGCTGGATGCTATACCAACAGATGAAGAGGAGACTTGGTATGAGATGTTCTATGTACAGATGCTGATAATGCCATTGGTAGATCATAGGAACAAATTGAAGAAAATCTATGGAAAACAGGTATAAATTGGATATAATATAATAAAGAAACATTTGGGACTTTTGGAATACACAATGAGGAAAGAGTCTTAGAGTATTTAACACTCACAAGACATACTGAATTTAAGAGTGGTAGAGCAAAACAGTGATTAACATACATAATGAACTTATGAATACAGAGTCTAGAACAGGAACAGAGAAGAATTTACAGGGGACAATGATTCCTTAGAGTTATGTAAGATAGAAAGTTATAGAAAGTCATGGTCATTTGTGTCCTGAAAGAACTTGACACACATTGGAGAAGAAAAATCAAAGTAAGAATAATAATAATTCTACATGGATGACCTCAAACCTTTTTCCCAAAGATGGCAATGAGTTGAAAGGTTTCTGTAATACTGTAAAATGTTTCATTGATGACATTAGTATGGACATTGGATTAGATAAATGTGCCAAAAGTAACATCAAAGAAATGGAAAATCACCAAAACACCATCAATAGATCTTGATTTTGTCACAAATATTAGGGTACTGTATAAATACCTAAGAGTCAGCAAAGGAGATGGAATACAGCATATCCAAATGAAGGGGAAAATAAGAAAAGAGTATGACAGGTGTATGTGTCTGGTGTTAAATACCGAGTTGAATTCACAAAATAAAATATCAGCCATTAAAAACTTTGGCTGTCCCTGGGGTGCAATACAGTTTCAAAATCATTAATTGGATCATCACTGACATCAAACCAAATGATAAACATTCTCACTTGCCACTGCATGCATCACCTTAAGGCCAAAAGTGATCATCTGTATGTATGCAGATCTGAAGGAGGCAGAGGATTAGTTCAACTAGAACTGTCTTACAAAATTAAAACAATATGTCTTCAAGGATACCTGGAAACTACAGATGACTGGATGATGATCTGTGTCAAAGAACATTGAAAGAAATAAGAAACACTATTCAATAATGAAGGAAACCAACAAATTCAAAAGGGAATTTCAAATGGATTGCAATGGACCAAATGCAGGAATGATGGCAAGATAAACATCTTCATGGTCAATACATTGTTAAGCAAGCTGATGTAGACAAACCACATACTCATCAGTGATTGTGTAGTGCAGGATTAAAAGCTAAAACTGAATGTTTTATTCTTGCTGAACAGGACCAATGGTTTCTAGCTAGACATTATCAAGCAAATATATTGAAAGATTGTATTAACACAAAATAGAGAATCTACAATGAATATCCAAATTAAGAATTAACCATATTGTATCAAACTGCATGGTATTAGCACCCACTAAATATAAAACTCAGCATGATAGAGAAGGCCAAGATCTTGAAAAAAATCTATCAAAATACAAAGATCTTGAAGTGGAAATTTAAAAAATGTGGCAAATGAAAACAGCAATAATTTCAGTTGTAGTTTGAGTCAAGGGATTGATTGGAAAATGTTCTGATAGACTCATTGAAGGGAATCCTGGCTTAATACAAATACAAGGTTCTCAGAAGCACAGCTCAAAACCTATGAAAGGATTTATTTGTTTAAAAATGTGTGTTTTTTAATGTTGTTTTATTTATACTTTTAATTATAGTGGAAAATGTTGCCATTTATGATCCAAGGTCTGTGGTTAGGACCCAGAAAGAAATGAGCAATACAACAGAGATCAAAATGTGAAGGAACTCCAGGTAGTCCATGCCCTAAAGAAATAAAAAAATTGTACTCACAAGTACAGCTCACACATTATGAAGAGCTTTATCTATGTAAAATGTGTGATCATAGTTTTCTTTTTGTTTTTTTTTTACAAAACTGATCAGTGGAAAATGTCATGAAGCCATTTCTGACCTTAGGTCTCTGGTTGGAGCCCAAAAGGAAATGTGTATACAACAGAAATCCAAGGGAATAATAATAATAATAATAATAATAATAATAATAATAATAATAATAATAATAATGAAGGCTTTGGAGATAGGAAGAGACATGAAAAAATGTTTTTTGATTTCTGTTTGTAGAGTCAATAAGTGATTGAACAGTTAGTAAGAGAATGATTCAGTAGTGAATAAGATAAGAATTGAATAGTAAGTAAAAGAATGATTGAAGAGTAAGTCAAAGGATTGAACAGTTAGGAGCAGAATGATAGAACAGTCAGTAAGAGAATGAATGAACCATGAGTAAGGAATGTTTGATCAGAGAGTAAGAGAATGATTGAACAGTGAGTAAGAAACTCTCAGAAAAGAGACTAAGAGAATAAGTGAACAGTGATTAAGAGAATGATTGATCAGTTAGAGAATGATTATACAGTAAGGAAATGATTGAAAAAGAGTAGGGGAATGCTTGAACAGTGAGTAACAGTATGATTAGACAATGAGGATGGAAATGATTGATCAGTGAGTAAGAGTATGATTACACAGAGAGTAAAAGTATGATTGGACATTGATTATGAGAATGATTGAACAGTGAGCTAGAGAAAGATTGAAAAGTGATTAAGGAAATGATTGAACAGTAAGGAAGTCAGTGACTGAACTGTGAGTTATAGAATGATTATAAAATGAGTAACAGAATGATTGAAAAGTGAGTAAGAGAATGATTTAACAGTGAATAAAAGTATGATTAGACAGTGAGTAACAGAATGATTGATAAGTGAGTAAGTGAAAGTTTGGTCAGGGAGTAACAGAATGATTGTATAATGAGTAAGTTTATGATTAGACATTGAGTAGGAGAATGATTATATAGTGAGTAAGGGAATGATTATACAGTGAGTAAGGGAATGATTAGACAGTCACTAAGAGAATGACTAAAGAGAAAGAGAAAGATTGAACAGTGTGTATATAAACATATATGTTTGAAATGTGAGTAATAGAATGAATGAAACAGGAAGATGAAGATGATTGTAGACTGAGGAGCAGATTGATTAAACGGTGAGAAAATTATGTTTGAACATTGAGTAAAGAATGATCTATTAGTGAGTAAGAAATGAATGAAACGTAGGGAAGAGAGTGATTGAAAATTGAGTAAGATAATGATCAGACAATGAGTAAGATCATGACTGAGCAGTGAGTAAATGAGTGATTGAACAGTGAAGCAGAATGATTCATTGATGAGTAAGAGATTAAATTAACCATGCGGAAGAGAATGATTGAATATTTCAGTAATAGAATGAATGAATTGTGAGTAAAGAATGAATATACAGTTACTAAGGGTACGACTGAATAGTTAAGCAATAGAATGATATAACAGTGAGTAAGTAAATGATTTTAGTATGAGAAAGATTGAACAAATTATTATTGTTATACTAAAGGTATAATTATACAGTGAGTAAGAGAATGATTGAACAGCAATAGAATGATTGAAATGTGAGTAAGAGAATAAATCAATAGTGAGGAATAGAATGACTGAAATGATAGAAATAGAATTCTTCTGTTGGGAAGAATAAAGAGATTGAATTGTGAGTAAGAGAATGATTCAATAGTGATTAAAGAATGAGTATACAGTGAGTAAGAGAATGATCATACCTTAAGTAAGAGAATGATTATATAGTCAGTTACAAAGTGATTTATCAGTGAGTAAAAGAATGATTAAATAATCTGTAAGAATATGATTGAACAGTGAGAAATAATAATAATGATTAGGGAGAAGAGAATGATTATACAGTTAGAAAGACAATGATTGAACAGTATGTAAGAGAAACATTGAATTTTGAGGAAGGAATTTCTGGAATAGTGAGTAAGTGAATGATTGAACAGTATGTAAGAGAAACATTGAATTTTGAGGAAGGAATTTCTGGAATAGTGAGTAAGTGAATGATTGAACAGTATGTAAGAGAAACATTGAATTTTGAGGAAGGAATTTCTGGAATAGTGAGTAAGTGAATGATTGAACAGTATGTAAGAGAAACATTGAATTTTGAGGAAGGAATTTCTGGAATAGTGAGTAAGTCAATGATTGAACAGTATGTAAGAGAAACATTGAATTTTGAGGAAGGAATTTCTGGAATAGTGAGTAAGTGAATGATTGAACAGTATGTAAGAGAAACATTGAATTTTGATGTAGGAATTTCTGGAATAGTGAGTAAGTGAATGATTGAACAGTATGTAAGAGAAACATTGAATTTTGAGGAAGGAATTTCTGGAATAGTGAGTAAGTGAATGATTGAACAGTATGTAAGAGAAACATTGAATTTTGAGGTAGGAATTTCTGGAATAGTGAGTAAGTCAATGATTGAACAGTATGTAAGAGAAACATTGAATTTTGAGGAAGGAATTTCTGGAATAGTGAGTAAGTGAATGATTGAACAGTATGTAAGAGAAACATTGAATTTTGAGGTAGGAATTTCTGGAATAGTGAGTAAGTGAATGATTGAACAGTATGTAAGAGAAACATTGAATTTTGAGGAAGGAATTTCTGGAATAGTGTGTAAGTGAATGATTGAACAGTATGTAAGAGAAACATTGAATTTTGAGGAAGGAATTTCTGGAATAGTGAGTAAGTAAATGATTGAACAGTATGTAAGAGAAACATTGAATTTTGTGGAAGGAATTTCTGGAATAGTGAGTAAGTGAATGATTGAACAGTATGTAAGAGAAACATTGAATTTTGAGGTAGGAATTTCTGGAATAGTGAGTAAGTGAATGATTGAACAGTATGTAAGAGAAACATTGAATTTTGAGGTAGGAATTTCTGGAATACCGAGTAAGTGAATGATTGAAGAGTATGTAAGAGAAACATTGAATTTTGAGGTAGGAATTTCTGGAATAGTGAGTAAGTGAATGATTGAAGAGTATGTAAGAGAAACATTGAATTTTGAGGTAGGAATTTCTGGAATAGTGAGTAAGTGAATGATTGAACAGTATGTAAGAGAAACATTGAATTTTGAGGAAGGAATTTCTGGAATAGTGAGTAAGTGAATGATTGGACAGTATGTAAGAGAAACATTGAATTTTGAGGTATGAATTTCTGGAATACTGAGTAAGTGAATGATTGAAGAGTATGTAAGAGAAACATTGGATTTTGAGGTAGGAATTTCTGGAATAGTGAGTAAGTGAATGATTGAACAGTATGTAAGAGAAACATTGAATTTTGAGGAAGGAATTTCTGGAATAGTGAGTAAGTGAATGATTGAACAGTATGTAAGAGAAACATTGAATTTTGAGGAAGGAATTTCTGGAATAGTGAGTAAGTCAATGATTGTACAGTATGTAAGAGAAACATTGAATTTTGAGGTAGGAATTTCTGGAATAGTGAGTAAGTGAATGATTGAACAGTATGTAAGAGAAACATTGAATTTTGAGGTAGGAATTTCTGGAATAGTGAGTAAGTGAATGATTGAAAAGTATGTAAGAGAAACATTGAATTTTGAGGTAGGAATTTCTGGAATAGTGAGTAAGTGAATGATTGAACAGTATGTAAGAGAAACATTGAATTTTGAGGTAGGAATTTCTGGAATAGTGAGTAAGTGAATGATTGAACAGTATGTAAGAGAAACATTGAATTTTGAGGTAGGAATCTTTGGAATAGTGAGTAAGTGAATGATTGAACAGTATGTAAGAGAAACATTGAATTTTGAGGAAGGAATTTCTGGAATAGTGAGTAAGTGAATGATTGAACAGTATGTAAGAGAAACATTGAATTTTGAGGTAGGAATTTCTGGAATAGTGAGTAAGTGAATGATTGAAAAGTATGTAAGAGAAACATTGAATTTTGAGGTAGGGATTTCTGGAATAGTGAGTAAGTGAATGATTGAACAGTATGTAAGAGAAACATTGAATTTTGTAGGTAGGAATTTTTGGAATAGTGAGTAAGTGGATGATTGAACATTATGTAAGAGAAACATTGAATTTTGAGGAAGTAATTTCTGGAATAGTGAGTAAGTGAATGATTGAACAGTATGTAAGAGAAACATTGAATTTTGAGGTAGGAATTTTTGAAATAGTGAGTAATTGAATGATTGAACAGTATGTAAGAGAAACATTGAATTTTGAGGTAGGAATTTCTGGAATAGTGAGTAAGTGAATGATTGAACAGTATGTAAGAGAAACATTGAATTTTGAGGTAGGAATTTTTGGAATAGTGAGTAAGTGAATGATTGAACAGCATGTAAGAGAAACATTGAATTTTGAGGTAGGAATTTCTGGAATAGTGAGTAAGTGAATGATTGAACAGTATGTAAGAGAAACATTGAATTTTGAGGTAGGAATTTCTGGAATAGTGAGTAAGTGAATGATTGAACAGTATGTAAGAGAAACATTGAATTTTGAAGAAGGAATTTCTGGAATAGAGAGTAAGTGAATGATTGAACAGTGTGTAAGAGAAACATTGAATTTTGAGGAAGGAATTTTTGGAATAGTGAGTAAGTGAATGATTGAAGAGTATGTAAGAGAAACATTGAATTTTGAGGTAGGAATTTCTGGAATAGTGAGTAAGTGAATGATTGAACAGTATGTAAGAGAAATATTGAATTTTGAGGTAGGAATTTCTGGAATAGTGAGTAAGTGAATGATTGAACAGTATGTAAGAGAAACATTGAATTTTGATGTAGGAATTTCTGGAATAGTGAGTAAGTCAATGATTGAACAGTATGTAAGAGAAACATTGAATTTTGAGGTAGGAATTTCTGGAATAGTGAGTAAGTGAATGATTGAACAGTGTGTAAGAGAAACATTGAATTTTGAGGAAGGAATTTCTGGAATAGTGAGTAAGTGAATGATTGAAGAGTATGTAAGAGAAATATTGAATTTTGAGGTAGGAATTTCTGGAATAGTGAGTAAGTGAATGATTGAACAGTATGTAAGAGAAATATTGAATTTTGAGGTAGGAATTTCTGGAATAGTGAGTAAGTGAATGATTGAACAGTATGTAAGAGAAACATTGAATTTTGGGGAAGGAATTTCTGGAATAGTGAGTAAGTGAATGATTGAAAAGTATGTAAGAGAAACATTGAATTTTTAGGAAGGAATTTCTGGAATAGTGAGTAAGTCAATGATTGAACAGTATGTAAGAGAAACATTGAATTTTGAGGAAGGAATTTCTGGAATAGTGAGTAAGTGAATGATTGAACAGTATGTAAGAGAAACATTGAATTTTGAGGTAGGAATTTCTGGAATAGTGAGTAAGTGAATGATTGAACAGTGTGTAAGAGAAACATTGAATTTTGAGGAAGGAATTTCTGGAATAGTGAGTAAGTGGATGATTGAACAGTGTGTAAGAGAAACATTGAATTTTGAGGTAGGAATTTCTGGAATAGTGAGTAAGTGGATGATTGAACAGTGTGTAAGAGAAACATTGAATTTTGAGGTAGGAATTTTTGGAATAGTGAGTAATTGAATGATTGAAGAGTATGTAAGAGAAACATTGAATTTTGAGGTAGGAATTTCTGGAATAGTGAGTAAGTGAATGATTGAACAGTATGTAAGAGAAACATTGAATTTTGAGGTAGGAATTTCTGGAATAGTGAGTAAGTGAATGATTGAACAGTATGTAAGAGAAACATTGAATTTTGAGGAAGGAATTTCTGGAATAGTGAGTAAGTGAATGATTGAACAGTGTGTAAGAGAAACATTGAATTTTGAGGAAGGAATTTCTGGAATAGTGAGTAAGTGAATGATTGAAGAGTATGTAAGAGAAACATTGAATTTTGAGGTAGGAATTTCTGGAATTGTGAGTAAGTGAATGATTGAACAGTATGTAAGAGAAACATTGAATTTTGAGGTAGGAATTTCTGGAATAGTGAGTAAGTGAATGATTGAACAGTATGTAAGAGAAACATTGAATTTTGAGGGAGGAATTTCTGGAATAGTGAGTAAGTGAATGATTGAACAGTGTGTAAGAGAAACATTGAACTTTGAGGTAGGAATTTCTGGAATAGTGAGTAAGTGAATGATTTAACAGTGTGTAAGAGGAACATTGAATTTTGAGGTAGGAATTTCTGGAATAGTGAGTAAGTCAATGATTGAACAGTATGTAAGAGAAACATTGAATTTTGAGGAAGGAATTTCTGGAATAGTGAGTAAGTGAATGATTGAACAGTATGTAAGAGAAACATTGAATTTTGGGGAAGGAATTTCTGGAATAGTGAGTAAGTGACTGATTGAAAAGTATGTAAGAGAAACATTGAATTTTTAGGAAGGAATTTCTGGAATAGTGAGTAAGTCAATGATTGAACAGTATGTAAGAGAAACATTGAATTTTGAGGAAGGAATTTCTGGAATAGTGAGTAAGTGAATGATTGAACAGTATGTAAGAGAAACATTGAATTTTGAGGAGCGAATTTCTGGAATAGTGAGTAAGTGAATGATTGAACAGTGTGTAAGAGAAACATTGAATTTTGAGGAAGGAATTTCTGGAATAGTGAGTAAGTGGATGATTGAACAGTGTGTAAGAGAAACATTGAATTTTGAGGTAGGAATTTCTGGAATAGTGAGTAAGTGGATGATTGAACAGTGTGTAAGAGAAACATTGAATTTTGAGGTAGGAATTTTTGGAATAGTGAGTAATTGAATGATTGAAGAGTATGTAAGAGAAACATTGAATTTTGAGGTAGGAATTTCTGGAATAGTGAGTAAGTGAATGATTGAACAGTATGTAAGAGAAACATTGAATTTTGAGGTAGGAATTTCTGGAATAGTGAGTAAGTGAATGATTGAACAGTATGTAAGAGAAACATTGAATTTTGAGGAAGGAATTTCTGGAATAGTGAGTAAGTGAATGATTGAACAGTGTGTAAGAGAAACATTGAATTTTGAGGAAGGAATTTCTGGAATAGTGAGTAAGTGAATGATTGAAGAGTATGTAAGAGAAACATTGAATTTTGAGGTAGGAATTTCTGGAATAGTGAGTAAGTGAATGATTGAACAGTATGTAAGAGAAACATTGAATTTTGATGTAGGAATTTCTGGAATAGTGAGTAAGTGAATGATTGAACAGTACGTAAGAGAAACATTGAATTTTGAGGAAGGAATTTCTGGAATAGTGAGTAAGTGAATGATTGAACAGTATGTAAGAGAAACATTGAATTTTGAGGTATGAATTTCTGGAATAGTGAGTAAGTCAATGATTGAACAGTATGTAAGAGAAACATTGAATTTTGAGGAAGGAATTTCTGGAATAGTGAGTAAGTGAATGATTGAACAGTATGTAAGAGAAACATTGAATTTTGAGGTATGAATTTCTGGAATAGTGAGTAAGTCAATGATTGAACAGTATGTAAGAGAAACATTGAATTTTGAGGAAGGAATTTCTGGAATAGTGAGTAAGTGAATGATTGAACAGTATGTAAGAGAAACATTGAATTTTGAGGAAGGAATTTCTGGAATAGTGAGTAAGTGAATGATTGAACAGTATGTAAGAGAAACATTGAATTTTGAGGAAGGAATTTCTGGAATAGTGAGTAAGTGAATGATTGAACAGTATGTAAGCGAAACATTGAATTTTGAGGTAGGAATTTCTGGAATAGTGAGTAAGTGAATGATTGAACAGTATGTAAGAGAAACATTGAATTTTGAGGTAGGAATTTCTGGAATAGTGAGTAAGTGAATGATTGAACAGTATGTAAGAGAAACATTGAATTTTGAGGAAGGAATTTCTGGAATAGTGAGTAAGTGAATGATTGAACAGTATGTAAGAGAAACATTGAATTTTGAGGAAGGAATTTCTGGAATAGTGAGTAAGTAAATGATTGAACAGTATGTAAGAGAAACATTGAATTTCGTGGAAGGAATTTCTGGAATAATGAGTAAGTGAATGATTGAACAGTATGTAAGAGAAACATTGAAATTTGAGGTAGGAATTTCTGGAATAGTGAGTAAGTGAATGATTGAACAGTATGTAAGAGAAACATTGAATTTTGAGGTAGGAATTTCTGGAATACCGAGTAAGTGAATGATTGAAGAGTATGTAAGAGAAACATTGAATTTTGAGGTAGGAATTTCTGGAATAGTGAGTAAGTGAATGATTGAACAGTATGTAAGAGAAACATTGAATTTTGAGGTAGGAATTTCTGGAATAGTGAGTAAGTGAATGATTGAAGAGTATGTAAGAGAAACATTGAATTTTGAGGTAGGAATTTCTGGAATTGTGAGTAAGTGAATGATTGAACAGTATGTAAGAGAAACATTGAATTTTGAGGTAGGAATTTCTGGAATAGTGAGTAAGTGAATGATTGAACAGTATGTAAGAGAAACATTGAATTTTGAGGTAGGAATTTCTGGAATAGTGAGTAAGTGAATGATTGAACAGTGTGTAAGAGAAACATTGAACTTAGAGGTAGGAATTTCTGGAATAGTGAGTAAGTGAATGATTGAACAGTATGTAAGAGAAACATTGAATTTTGATGTAGGAATTTCTGGAATAGTGAGTAAGTGAATGATTGAACAGTACGTAAGAGAAACATTGAATTTTGAGGAAGGAATTTCTGGAATAGTGAGTAAGTGAATGATTGAACAGTATGTAAGAGAAACATTGAATTTTGAGGTATGAATTTCTGGAATAGTGAGTAAGTCAATGATTGAACAGTATGTAAGAGAAACATTGAATTTTGAGGTAGGAATTTCTGAAATAGTGAGTAAGTGAATGATTGAACAGTATGTAAGAGAAACATTGAATTTTGAGGTAGGAATTTCTGGAATAGTGAGTAAGTGAATGATTGAAAAGTATGTAAGAGAAATATTGAATTTTGAGGTAGGAATTTCTGGAATAGTGAGTAAGTGAATGATTGAACAGTATGTAAGAGAAACATTGAATTTTGAGGTAGGAATTTCTGGAATAGTGAGTAAGTGAATGATTGAACAGTATGTAAGAGAAACATTGAATTTTGAGGTAGGAATCTTTGGAATAGTGAGTAAGTGAATGATTGAACAGTATGTAAGAGAAACATTGAATTTTGAGGAAGGAATTTCTGGAATAGTGAGTAAGTGAATGATTGAACAGTATGTAAGAGAAACATTGAATTTTGAGGTAGGAATTTCTGGAATAGTGAGTAAGTGAATGATTGAAAAGTATGTAAGAGAAACATTGAATTTTGAGTTAGGAATTTCTGGAATAGTGTGTAAGTGAATGATTGAACAGTATGTAAGAGAAACATTGAATTTCGAGGTAGGAATTTCTGGAATAGTGAGTAAGTGAATGATTGAACAGTATGTAAGAGAAACATTGAATTTTGAGGTAGGAATTTCTGGAATAGTGAGTAAGTGAATGATTGAACAGTATGTAAGAGAAACATTGAATTTTGAGGTAGGAATTTCTGGAATAGTGAGTAAGTGAATGATTGAACATTATGTAAGAGAAACATTGAATTTTGAAGTAGGAATTTCTGGAATAGTGTGTAAGTGAATGATTGAACAGTATGTAAGAGAATCATTGAATTTTGAGGTAGGAATTTCTGGAATAGTGAGTAAGTGAATGATTGAAGAGTATGTAAGAGAAACATTGAATTTTGAGGTAGGAATTTCTGGAATAGTGAGTAAGTGAATGATTGAACAGTATGTAAGAGAAACATTGAATTTTGAGGTAGGAATTTCTGGAATAGTGAGTAAGTGAATGATTGAACAGTATGTAAGAGAATCATTGAATTTTGAGGTAGGAATTTCTGGAATAGTGAGTAAGTGAATGATTGAACAGTATGTAAGAGAATCATTGAATTTTGAGGTAGGAATTTCTGGAATAGTGAGTAAGTGAATGATTGAACAGTATGTAAGAGAATCATTGAATTTTGAGGTAGGAATTTCTGGAATAGTGAGTAAGTGAATGATTGAAGAGTATGTAAGAGAAACATTGAATTTTGAGGTAGGAATTTCTGGAATAGTGAGTAAGTGAATGATTGAAGAGTATGTAAGAGAAACATTGAATTTTGAGGTAGGAATTTCTGGAATAGTGTGTAAGTGAATGATTGAACAGTATGTAAGAGAAACATTGAATTTTGAGGTAGGAATTTCTGGAATAGTGAGTAAGTGAATGATTGAACAGTATGTAAGAGAAACATTGAATTTTGAGGTAGGAATTTCTGGAATAGTGAGTAAGTGAATGATTGAACAGTATGTAAGAGAAACATTGAATTTTGAAGTAGGAATTTCTGGAATAGTGTATAAGTGAATGATTGAACAGTATGTAAGAGAATCATTGAATTTTGAGGTAGGAATTTCTGGAATAGTGAGTAAGTGAATGATTGAACAGTATGTAAGAGAAACATTGAATTTTGAGGTAGGAATTTCTGGAATAGCGAGTAAGTGAATGATTGAACAGTATGTAAGAGAATCATTGAATTTTGAGGTAGGAATTTCTGGAATAGCGAGTAAGTGAATGATTGAACAGTATGTAAGAGAAACATTGAATTTTGAGGTAGGAATTTCTGGAATAGTGAGTAAGTGAATGATTGAACAGTATGTAAGAGAAACATTGAATTTTGAGGTAGGAATTTCTGGAATAGTGAGTAAGTGAATGATTGAACAGTATGTAAGAGAAACATTGAATTTTGAGGTAGGAATTCCTGGAATAGTGAGTAAGTGAATGATTGAACTGTATGTAAGAGAAACATTGAATTTTGAGGTAGGAATTTCTGGAATAGTGAGTAAGTGAATGATTGAACAGTATGTAAGAGAAACATTGAATTTTGAGGTAGGAATTTCTGGAATAGTTAGTAAGTGAATGATTGAACAGTATGTAAGAGAAACATTGAATGTTGAGGTAGGAATTTCTGGAATAGTGAGTAAGTGAATGATTGAACAGTATGTAAGAGAAACATTGAATTTTGAGGAAGGAATTTCTGGAATAGTGAGTAAGTCAATGATTGAACAGTATGTAAGAGAAACATTGAATTTTGAGGAAGGAATTTCTGGAATAGTGAGTAAGTGAATGATTGAACAGTATGTAAGAGAAACATTGAATTTTGAGGAAGGAATTTCTGGAATAGTGAGTAAGTGAATGATTGAACAGTATGTAAGAGAATCATTGAATTTTGAGGTAGGAATTTCTGGAATAGTGAGTAAGTGAATGATTGAACAGTATGTAAGAGAATCATTGAATTTTGAGGTAGGAATTTCTGGAATAGTGAGTAAGTGAATGATTGAAGAGTATGTAAGAGAAACATTGAATTTTGAGGTAGGAATTTCTGGAATAGTGAGTAAGTGAATGATTGAAAAGTATGTAAGAGAAATATTGAATTTTGAGGTAGGAATTTCTGGAATAGTGAGTAAGTGAATGATTGAACAGTATGTAAGAGAAACATTGAATTTTGAGGTAGGAATTTCTGGAATAGTGAGTAAGTGAATGATTGAACAGTATGTAAGAGAAACATTGAATTTTGAGGTAGGAATCTTTGGAATAGTGAGTAAGTGAATGATTGAACAGTATGTAAGAGAAACATTGAATTTTGAGGAAGGAATTTCTGGAATAGTGAGTAAGTGAATGATTGAACAGTATGTAAGAGAAACATTGAATTTTGAGGTAGGAATTTCTGGAATAGTGAGTAAGTGAATGATTGAACAGTATGTAAGAGAAACATTGAATTTTGAGGTAGGAATTTCTGGAATAGTGAGTAAGTGAATGATTGAACATTATGTAAGAGAAACATTGAATTTTGAAGTAGGAATTTCTGGAATAGTGTGTAAGTGAATGATTGAACAGTATGTAAGAGAATCATTGAATTTTGAGGTAGGAATTTCTGGAATAGTGAGTAAGTGAATGATTGAAGAGTATGTAAGAGAAACATTGAATTTTGAGGTAGGAATTTCTGGAATAGTGAGTAAGTGAATGATTGAACAGTATGTAAGAGAAACATTGAATTTTGAGGTAGGAATTTCTGGAATAGTGAGTAAGTGAATGATTGAACAGTATGTAAGAGAATCATTGAATTTTGAGGTAGGAATTTCTGGAATAGTGAGTAAGTGAATGATTGAACAGTATGTAAGAGAATCATTGAATTTTGAGGTAGGAATTTCTGGAATAGTGAGTAAGTGAATGATTGAACAGTATGTAAGAGAATCATTGAATTTTGAGGTAGGAATTTCTGGAATAGTGAGTAAGTGAATGATTGAAGAGTATGTAAGAGAAACATTGAATTTTGAGGTAGGAATTTCTGGAATAGTGAGTAAGTGAATGATTGAAGAGTATGTAAGAGAAACATTGAATTTTGAGGTAGGAATTTCTGGAATAGTGTGTAAGTGAATGATTGAACAGTATGTAAGAGAAACATTGAATTTTGAGGTAGGAATTTCTGGAATAGTGAGTAAGTGAATGATTGAACAGTATGTAAGAGAAACATTGAATTTTGAGGTAGGAATTTCTGGAATAGTGAGTAAGTGAATGATTGAACAGTATGTAAGAGAAACATTGAATTTTGAAGTAGGAATTTCTGGAATAGTGTATAAGTGAATGATTGAACAGTATGTAAGAGAATCATTGAATTTTGAGGTAGGAATTTCTGGAATAGTGAGTAAGTGAATGATTGAACAGTATGTAAGAGAAACATTGAATTTTGAGGTAGGAATTTCTGGAATAGCGAGTAAGTGAATGATTGAACAGTATGTAAGAGAATCATTGAATTTTGAGGTAGGAATTTCTGGAATAGCGAGTAAGTGAATGATTGAACAGTATGTAAGAGAAACATTGAATTTTGAGGTAGGAATTTCTGGAATAGTGAGTAAGTGAATGATTGAACAGTATGTAAGAGAAACATTGAATTTTGAGGTAGGAATTTCTGGAATAGTGAGTAAGTGAATGATTGAACAGTATGTAAGAGAAACATTGAATTTTGAGGTAGGAATTCCTGGAATAGTGAGTAAGTGAATGATTGAACTGTATGTAAGAGAAACATTGAATTTTGAGGTAGGAATTTCTGGAATAGTGAGTAAGTGAATGATTGAACAGTATGTAAGAGAAACATTGAATTTTGAGGTAGGAATTTCTGGAATAGTTAGTAAGTGAATGATTGAACAGTATGTAAGAGAAACATTGAATGTTGAGGTAGGAATTTCTGGAATAGTGAGTAAGTGAATGATTGAACAGTATGTAAGAGAAACATTGAATTTTGAGGAAGGAATTTCTGGAATAGTGAGTAAGTCAATGATTGAACAGTATGTAAGAGAAACATTGAATTTTGAGGAAGGAATTTCTGGAATAGTGAGTAAGTGAATGATTGAACAGTATGTAAGAGAAACATTGAATTTTGAGGAAGGAATTTCTGGAATAGTGAGTAAGTGAATGATTGAACAGTATGTAAGAGAATCATTGAATTTTGAGGTAGGAATTTCTGGAATAGTGAGTAAGTGAATGATTGAACAGTATGTAAGAGAATCATTGAATTTTGAGGTAGGAATTTCTGGAATAGTGAGTAAGTGAATGATTGAAGAGTATGTAAGAGAAACATTGAATTTTGAGGTAGGAATTTCTGGAATAGTGAGTAAGTGAATGATTGAAGAGTATGTAAGAGAAACATTGAATTTTGAGGTAGGAATTTCTGGAATAGTGAGTAAGTGAATGATTGAACAGTATGTAAGAGAAACATTGAATTTTGAGGTAGGAATTTCTGGAATAGTGAGTAAGTGAATGATTGAACAGTATGTAAGAGAAACATTGAATTTTGAGGTAGGAATTTCTGGAATAGTGAGTAAGTGAATGATTGAACAGTATGTAAGAGAAACATTGAATTTTGAAGTAGGAATTTCTGGAATAGTGTGTAAGTGAATGATTGAACAGTATGTAAGAGAATCATTGAATTTTGAGGTAGGAATTTCTGGAATAGTGAGTAAGTGAATGATTGAACAGTATGTAAGAGAAACATTGAATTTTGAGGTAGGAATTTCTGGAATAGCGAGTAAGTGAATGATTGAACAGTATGTAAGAGAATCATTGAATTTTGAGGTAGGAATTTCTGGAATAGCGAGTAAGTGAATGATTGAACAGTATGTAAGAGAAACATTGAATTTTGAGGTAGGAATTTCTGGAATAGTGAGTAAGTGAATGATTGAACAGTATGTAAGAGAAACATTGAATTTTGAGGTAGGAATTCCTGGAATAGTTAGTAAGTGAATGATTGAACAGTATGTAAGAGAAACATTGAATGTTGAGGTAGGAATTTCTGGAATAGTGAGTAAGTGAATGATTGAACAGTATGTAAGAGAAACATTGAATTTTGAGGAAGGAATTTCTGGAATAGTGAGTAAGTGAATGATTGAACAGTATGTAACAGAAACATTGAATTTTGAGGAAGGAATTTCTGGAATAGTGAGTAAGTGAATGATTGAACAGTATGTAAGAGAAACATTGAATTTTGAGGAAGGAATTTCTGGAATAGTGAGTAAGTCAATGATTGAACAGTATGTAAGAGAAACATTGAATTTTGAGGAAGGAATTTCTGGAATAGTGAGTAAATGAATGATTGAACAGTATGTAAGAGAAACATTGAATTTTGAGGAAGGAATTTCTGGAATAGTGAGTAAGTGAATGATTGAACAGTATGTAAGAGAAACATTGAATTTTGAGGAAGGAATTTCTGGAATGGTGAGTAAGTGAATGATTGAACAGTATGTAAGAGAAACATTGAATTTTGAGGTAGGAATTTCTGGAATAGTGAGTAAGTGAATGATTGAACAGTATGTAAGAGAAACATTGAATTTTGAGGTAGGAATTTCTGGAATAATTGAACAGTGTGTAAGAGAAACATTCAATTTTGAGGAAGGAATTTCTGGAATAGTGAGTGAATGATTAAATAGTGTGTCAAAAGACGGAATGAAAAATTTAATCTACCTCATGTTCAGTTATAATTCTTTGCTGAAACAAAATGATTAATTTTTTAAATGAATGCATATAGCCAATTAAATATTAATTGGTTACAGCAATGTAGTGCATGGAAGGTCTTGTGGAAAATGAAATATACCATTGTTAAATAAACATGATGTTACTCTGTATCTGATGGAAATGGATTTCAGTAAAATCAAATGTTGAATTGAAACATGTTCTATTCCCATTTACAGTGATGATAGAATTTGATGAAAAATGATGCAATGGAATAACCAGTTACCCCCATGATTGAGTACACTATAGGTAGTAACTACCTATAAGTATCTGTAAGTCAACGGAGTATAGAGACTATCTGGGATCTGTTGGGTACAACTGAGACTTACGTGAGAACTACCAATAGTAGCACTCACTACTGGATTCACTTGCAACGACCTTGTGCATAACTGTTATCTTTATTCTTATTGTATTGGTTTTTAAAATAAACCTTTACTTATTTTATCCACCTTGTTTTTCAAGTATATATTCCTATTAGCACGGAATATAACAAAGACTTCCAAAAGCAACAACAACTTGTCTCTTCTCTTACCCAGCCCAAGTGGCTCAATGGGGAAAGTATCTGTAAGTCAATGAACTACAGAGACTAGCTGGGATCTGTTGAGTACGACTCAGACTTACGAGAGAACTACCGACCTTCCAATAGTAGCACTCACTACTGGGTTGACTTACGATGACCTTGTGCATAACTGTTACCTTCATTCTTATTATATTGTTTTTTACAACAAACCTTTACTTATTTTAACCACCATGTTTGTCAAGTATATATTCCTATTAGCACAAAATATAACATTTTCATTACTTTCTTTCTTCCACTTAGTTAGATTGTTATAGCTGTACATGTCATCCCTCATCGGGATGTGTCAGTATCAGTTACCTTCGTTTAATTCAACTCTCCAATTTTTTTCCACCTCAACTGTAACCATGTATTGAATTCATAATTCGTAATCAACAAAATCCCTGGTAATACTAAAGATGAACAGAAGGCAAGGATTATGGCGACATTCAGCAACTAAAACAATCACTACTGGATTGATTTGGGATGACCTTGTGCATAACTGTTATCTTTATTCTTATTGTATTGGTTTTTTGCAATAAACCTTTACTTATTTTATCTACCTTGTTTTTCAAGTCTATATTCCTATTAGCACGGAATATAACAGAAAGCATCCCAAATTGGCCAACTGTAAGTATGTTGTCTTCAATCAGAACAACATCAAACTAGATATCTCTTTGTAGACACTGTAGGAATTGACAAATTTCATGGGTTTCTTCTATTACACTTATCATACACAATTAACCCTTGACCTTTCAGATTACCATTTATTTTTATCCTTATAGAATTCTCTTAATGTGAAGAAATTCAATTATCAAAAAGTCTGTAAAATCACTTAAACCAGTTTATTACCTAAAATAGTGTTTCCCAAATTTTCTCTGTGCCATATTTTTGAATGAAAATTTGCTTGCACTTCACCAAAGAGAAGTCCCAGTAAAAAAGGCGCAAGCAGCCCTATGGCAAAGAAGGTTCAGAGAAAGGGTTTCGAAGTCAGAACATTATCATTGATAACTCTCTTCTCCAATTTGCGAACCGTAGTTACTATATTCTTAATACTTGATATAATGCAAAAATCTCACAATGATAAAATTGGTCAATAATTATTTATAACTATTTATACTGGGACTCATGTTTGCAATTGCAAGTAATCCATAATAATATTTAAAATTTTTGAAATCATATTTATTTTTGGCATATGAATTTTAAAACTGTTTTTAAATCTTTGATTGTCTTTCAATCATTCCATCTCACCTGCTATCCTCTTCTGACACACCTATGAGGCACACCATCCTGTTTGGGAACCACTTACCTAGAAAGATACCAAATTCTGAGTAAATAGAATCATGAAGCTTCTTCAAAGACGGCAAAAGGTAGTAGAACAAAGTTGTACATATGGGGTTGAATTAATCCTGTTACAGATATGAAGATATTTTATTTGAAATTTTCTTCAAAACACTATGAACATTTGTTCCAACCTAATATATATATACTGTATATACTCGTGTATCATGCGACTTTTGAAGATCTAATTTTGAAGCTAATTTTAAGGGGGTCACATCATACATGAGATATAAAATTAGCATATGTACTATGCCATTGACCAAACTATATATCCACTTACTGTAACCAAATTAGCTTCAAAATTAGGTCTTCAAAGGTCACATGATACACGTGTATATAAGGTATCTACATATACAAATACAATGCAGTACATTGGTATAAACAAAGAAAGTTCATACAGCTCATATATATACACAGATAAATAATCATATCTGATATATATATATATATATATATATATATATATGCGTGTATGAGTGTGTTTGTATATATATATATATATATGTATATATAGATATATATAGATATATAGATATATATGTGTGTATGAGTGTGTTTGTATATATATATATATATATATATATATATATATATATATATATATATATATATATATATACAAACACACTCATACACGCATATCTATCTATCTATCTATCTATCTATCTATCTATCTTTGTTTTTGTTAGTTATTTTACTCCAATCAAGGCAATAAAGCCACCAAAGCGCAAGTGGTCACTGAGTGTGAAAGAATATGAGAAAAAAACACACAATTAAAGTGAGAGAACAATAGAACAACAAGAATTAAGAAGACAGTAGATAATGATTGACTTTGCATTTAAATTTTTAAAGATCAATGTTGGCTGGAAATCAAGAAACCGGAAAAGAGGTCTACAAGTGAGAAGTGGGAGAGAAGAAAAAATTAGAATAGAACTTACGGTTACATCTAGCCATCTCCACTTTGAAATGATAAGACCTAACTGCCAATCCAGTACTGTTCTTAAATTTAGAAAGTTGAGGTATGAAAGAGGAAAGTTCGTCATAACAATTAGCATAAAAATATTTATAGAAAAGGCTATAGGGGAACCTACATAACAGTGGAGAAAACGTTGAGCTGCCAGGTAAGGATCAATAATATTACAGATTCTTCTTTGGAGTTTATCAAGAATCTCTTAATGCATAGTAGGTGCAACAGATTTGGAAATGAAATTGGATCAATTAAAAAATGGTGTCGTATGTAACGGTCAAAGGTAAATGCGTGTATCGATTATCGATAAGTGTTGCAGTTGCATTCACCACGTATTAACAAGATTTCTGTTCAACTCTTACATTATTCTGAATTGATTCTAATATATATATATATATATATATATATATATATATATATATATATATATATATATATATAGTAAAGGTAATAAATCCATTGGTATATAATCCAATTGGATCCTAGTAATATAAAATATTAAAACTGATCCACAAAAGATCTCAATGTCTCTATTATTACAGAGCAAATAATAAATATTACTACAAAGCAAGTATGTGTGTGTGTATATATATATATATATATATATATATATATATATATATATATATATATATATATATATATATATATATATATAATTATTTATTTAAATATTATAACATAAATATGTCATCATTTTGTTTCAAGACTTCTGATAAATGGTTTTAAAAGTTTCAAATTAATTAACGTCAAATTAATTAACGATATATATATCACTTTAAAAAGTTATTCTTCGTGGGTACTCGTATTTGAGTAGGCGTTCCGTTTATTTATTAAACAGTATATTTAATTATTTTCGTCAAGCTACCGATAAGCCCCATAACTTTTACAAGTACCCACTAAAAATAACGTTTAAAGTGTTAAAAATCTCTAGTATTAATTTAAAAAAATCCATTCTTATATATAAGCAGAGGGTGTGTTGATCAGATCTTAAGCATGCGGCGCACCCTCGAACGACGCTGGGCATACCAGCAACCAACAGTCCTCTGCTTCGTCGACTTTGCGGCTGCCTTCGACTCCGTTGATAGAGGCTCACTCTGGCGTATCATGGAGGCCGATGGCATGCCCGCTAAACTCCTTCGTCTCAAGGGCTACTACCGGTCGATGCGAGCCCGTGTTCGTGCTTAGGGTGAGGAGTCTGGGACGTTTGAGGTGAAGACAAGGTGTGCGGCAAGGGTGTGCCCTATCCCCTATCATATTCAACTATACAATCGACTACATCCTCAGCAGGGCCCTTCAAGGCTACACTGGAGTTGCGGTCGGTCGGAATGTCTGTGTCTGATCTGGCTTACGCGGACGACATTGTCTTGGTCGGATCGAACTGTGACGATGTGCAAGCAGCGCTCAACCGTGTGCAAGCTGCAGCACGAGATGTGGGTATGACCATCAATACCTCGAAAACCCAAAGTTATGCCATCCAATCAACTGGCAGTCACTGACACTGGACGGGGTCAATCTGGGGGACGTGCAGTCTTTCGTTTATCTCGGATCAACCATTATACCATCCGGGCAGGCTGCTACTGAGGTCGAACGCCGTATAGGAGCTGCAAGGTCCGCATTCGGGCGTCTCAAGCGGTCACTATGGGGGCGACGAGAGATTTCCGCGACTACTAAGGGGCGCATCTATCAGGCTATTGTTCGGACTATCCTTCTCTATGGCTGCGAAACGTAGCCACTTAGAGCGGTTGACCTATGAAGGCTTGAAGTGTTCGACAACGATTGCCTTCGCTACATTCTACGATGCAGCCGGATCGATCGTGTGCCCACAACCACTCTGCGTCGTCCCCTGAGTCTCCGTCCTCTTCCACCCGTTCTGCTCCAGCTTCGTCTCCGATGGTTCAAGCACGCAGCTCGACGCCCGGAGTGAGAACTCATCCGCGATGTACTTCTCCCTCCTGCTCTTCCTGGCTGCCGAAGATGTGTCGATGGACGTCTGAGGACGTGGGCTAGCACGATCAAGGATGACCTGGCAGTACTATCGGGTCCGCAAGTAGTTGGTCTTCGACGATGGAATCGCGAGTGGCTCGCCATTTCGTGTGACCTGGCTCAGGATCGGCGGGCGTGGGCAGCGATGGTGTTTTTTCACAATTTTTCATTTATGCAGGTTTCATTAAAAACCAACAAAATACTTTTTGTATTAATATACTCTGATTTTTCTTGTTTTTTTAAACATAAACTGGCCAATATGAAAAAAAGGCGACAACATTATCTACATCAGTGGTTCTTAATCTTTTTCGGCCAGCTTCCCCATTCTAATTAGCCAACCAAGTCATTTAGCCCTTCCTCAAAAAGAAGCGAATGCAAGTAGTTACATCTAACAATATCAACTGGTTAAATGATGAGACCTAGCTGCCAGTCTAGTACTGTACTTAAATTTGTAAAGTTGAAGTACGAAAGAGGAAAGTTCATCATAACAATTACCATGAAAATATTTATACAGAAAGACACAGGGAAACTACGTTACTGTCATGGAAAAGTGACTGAAACCGAGATGCCAGGTCAGGACCAATAACATTACAGATTCTTCTTTGGAGTTTACAATTTCGTTTTTATTTGAAAAAAGAGGACACTAACAAAAGACTTAATCAATGGGAATGTTGGACTTGTTTTTGCGATACTAAGTGATCAATATCAGGGGGAGTCTGTCCTAGAGCACATCTCAGATCGGAGTCAACATCAGACGATTGTGGAATGTTGTTTTAACATTGGCAAGTGCAGAGAACCCTGCCTCGCACAAATAAGTTGTCGAAACTGCACTAATACTTTCAGTGCATTGCTGCCCAGTTTTGGATACAGAACGGAAAGGAACAGCCAAAAACCTCTCCAGCTCCACAGCATTGTATTCTTCCTTCGAGTCGTGGTAGGACTCAAGGAATTTCTCCTGAAGTGGCTCTTCAGCAGTCTCCAACCTCAGATTGAAATAGACTTCTGATCAACGTGGTTTGAGTATTGTTGGCAACAGTCATCGGAAAATATCCTTGAAACTTATCCCGAAGAGAAGTGAGGTGATCAGCAATATCTTCATCAATTCCTTTCTGATAACATCTCCAACACAAACACTCAAATTCACAAAAGACGTAAAAATTGCCCCTTTCCACTCGGCCCTTCCAGAAATTAATTTTAGCTACAAATGTCTTGATTTTGTCTGTCTGGACCAGAATGTTCACATCGTTTCATTGAAGCTTCTTGTTGAATTCATTAAGCCCCACTCCCCAAAACATTAATCTAGTCGAGTGCAGAAGTCATCATTCCCCACTCTCCCAAAAGAATAGTTTTTCTCGTTCCTCAAGGAATTACACAACCTCATTGAACAGTTCAAGGACTCCTTGAAGCATATTGCTTTTGGGCAGCCTTCGGAATTGCGTATAAAAATGCAAGGCATCATGTTCTGCTTCCAAATCATGACAGAATCGCCAAAATAGCCTTGTGTTATGAGCAGAACCTTTGATGGAGTTGACCGCTTTAATCACGATCGACAAGTCATCACGAAGGGATCTTGGAAGAGTTTTTGACGTCAGTGCTTCTCTATGAAGCGCACAGGGAGTAGATTGGGCTAGTGGATTCTTTTACAGGATGAGGGTAACTAATCCGGATCTTCAACCCAACATTACTGGTGTTTCTCCATTTATGCACACGCCAACCAAGCAATCCGAATTCAAGTTACGTTCTTCAATAGACGAGGACAAAAGTTGCATGACATCTCCAGCTTTGGCGCTTGTTTCGAGCGATTGGAAAAACTGAGAATACTCCTCAATTTTCTCTTTGTGGATGTACCTCACAAAGACCAACAGTTGAGAAAGATTTGTATTGCAAAGAAAGGTGACTTCTTAATTTCCGAGATCAATCGCCGCTTCATGCACTCAGCCAGATCGTCAATACGAGAGCGAATGGTATCATTCGACATTGAAATTTACTTCATTTTCTGATAGGCAGAGTCTCCCAAGACTAGCTAGGCGCAGGTCAGCAAACATGGTTTTACCAATGTTTGCCCAATTTTATGTCCCTTCTTATTCTTCGCGATCTCGTAGGTAACTTCGCATGACGCTTTCACAATTGCAGCTGTTTAGATTTGGAAAGTTCCAGTCACGTCTAATCTTGCTCGTTTCAAATTGATCTCTTAAAGCTTGAAAAATGCACCATCCTTGTGATTCAATTATGGATGACTGTTTTCAAGATGCTGTTTCAACTGGAAAAGTTTCATGGAGTCATTCGCCAAAGTTTTCAAACAAATCAGACATTGAGGTACCCGCTCTTCATTCTGGATCAGAAAGGAAAACCCGAAGTCTATGTAGGAATCTTGATAACAGCGTTTTTGGACATCTGAGGAAAATGAAAAGAAAACAATAATTTCAAATCGTATCTCAGCGTACATACGAATGCAAGCAAAATATAGCTTTGCACAGTAAACGATCTAATCTCAAACAGTAAACAGAGATAGACTGACACAGGTTGATTACGCCGTTAAAAAAAGACAACCATTGCTCCTTGCTGAGTTGCTTGTTATAAAAAAAATCACACAGAAAAAAGCAAATCACAGAAAACCTCCTAACAAACTGAAATTTCCCCATGGGGGAATAATAGTTTGCCATTCGTATCCGAGGATACCCGTCTACTACGGCGGCTAGCTAATTCCTATTGTGGTTTATAGTGCAACTGTGCTGAGAGGACCTTAGTCACAGTTTTGGGGAATGAACGTCTTATCAAGCGTGATCAAAAATGCAAACAAAGCCAGCGCCAAGCCTGATGACTTGTGACTTCGTGCTAGCAAGGGTTCCGCCTACCCAATTTCAGTCACAAGGCTTGGGTCAACCGTGGTATGGTTTTCAGGCACTTTCGACCCCTCCAGTCCGATAACACCAGGAAGTCACCTTTATGACAAACAGACTACGGTGAGATTAATATGATTAATATGATCAGAATGCGAACGTTCTAACCACTCGGCCACGTGCCCATATATATATATATATATATATATATATATATATATATATATATATATATATATATATATATATATATATATATATATATATATATATATATATATATATATATATATATATATATATATATATATATATATATATATATATATAAATATGTGTGTGTGTGTCTGTGTGTATATATATATATATATACACATATATACACACACATATGTAAATATATATAAATATATATACACACGCAGACACCCACACACACATACATATATGATTAATATATGTAAAACTGATTTTGTCATTAAATTTATTTATACTTATGCAAAAAAAAAAAACACAAAGCAATATATTTACATCGCAACGCAGGCTGGTATGGGCCATTGGCATTTTATTAAAATTTTTGGGATGAAGATGATGATAATGACGATGATGATGATGATGATGATGACGATGATGATGATGATGATAATGACGATGATGATGATGATGATGATGATGATGATGATGATGATAATGACGATGATGATGATGATGATGATGATGATGATGATGATAATGACGATGACGATGATGATGATGATGGTGAAGAGAAAAATAATAATAATAGTAATAGTAATAATAATAATAATAATAATAATAATGATAATAATAATAATAATTATTTTTATGACGTCGGTTTTGTTGATGGTACTGCTGATAATGATGATGATGTGTTTCCAATGCAAACATAAGAAAATATTAAAAAAAAAGTTTAATATATATTGCTTTAGGATATTTACTAAAATAGTTTTCTATATAATCAATACTAGGAAGAACTAATGTTCGTAAAATAAAATTAGATCGATGAGATGGCATTTAAATTCGTATTAAAGATTCCAGATTTCAGTAAATGGATCAAAGAAACCAGTCTTCAGAAATTATTCGGTGCGAAGAATAAGAATTGTCAAGGCATAGGATTCTCAAACTTAACTCTTCCACTCTCTCTCTACTCTCTCTCTCTGTATATATATATATATATATATATATATATATATATATATATATATATATATATATGGGAAAAATGATATATAAATTTCTATATACCAGAACAATTTTAGGCAATTTAATGACAAAGTGGAAAAAAAAATCTCACAATTTGCGTGCAGGTCCTTACAACATATATAAATCTTACAACATTTCACATTTCACTTTTCTTGGTAGATCTATAAAGACAATGTGGGATACTTAATAATAAAAGTGATAATAGGAAAAAGACACTAAATGAAGTTGGATAGATAATGGTTAGACTATATAACCCAAAAACACAAAAGGGAATTTAAAATTTAAATGTGTAGTTACATTACCGTAAATATGAAAATGAAATCCTAAAGAGGATAAAACGTGTGACACAAATTTTTTCCCAGTCTGTATCATTGATTTTAATTATATATATATATATATATATATATATATATATATATATATATATATATATATATATATATATATATATATATATATATTTATTTATTGACTGATTGAATAATTTAGACAAGTTTTGTGTTTTTTCAATAGGATGCTCTCATATTCCCGCACAGGCATCTTCAGTCAGTTATCTGCCATGCGTGATACACGCTTAGGCTGTAGCGGACCGTGGGGGTGAAGATGTGAAGAGATATCAGAAGGTTAAACTTTCCTGCTGGCGGGTCCAGCTACATGGGAATGTCGGACTTTAATTAAGTCCAAAGAAGACAAACAAAACAAACAAGACCGATATACATGGGTAAACAAATATATATATTAATAACGAGTTACACAAACACATGGACAGTTACATAGAGTTTGTATGGAGAAATTATGTGCGTGTGTTGTAAGTGTTCGTACGTACGTGTATTGTTCTTAGCGTGTTCCCGGAATTTGGGAAACGCTGTATCTGTGAGTGGTCACATATTGGTGTAAGTGGAAAAAGAACGATTTTACCTCGTCTCTGTGCGAGGTAGCAGCCCAAAGCCTGAGTCGAAAAAGAGAGAGAAGGGTCAGCCAGTATTTATAGTCAGGGGAGAGAGACCCCTGTTGAAAGATTAAAGAACTGAGGAGGAGCTAACTCCGACAAGGCGATCATGTACCTTTCGATACATGACTGACGAGGCAAATTTTTTTCCCGCATTGCCATTTTTTTTTTTGCGGTAGACTATTCGCCATCCAAGGCTATAGAACCCGGTCTGTCCTGCTATTTACCCATAGCCATTGAGAAGGGGATTCATACCTTTCCTAAGGGTATTAATGGATTCGACTGGAATTCGAACTCGGCTCTCCAATTTCTCAATCTGAGCCGCTATCCATTACTCCACCGTTTAGTATCCTTATCAAAGGAAGAGAGAAAATTACCATGTTGATACATATTTATTTTATTCTGAGTACTTTGGGCATTAGCACAATGTTATCATCAGGGTGTTAATTTTTCTAAGACAAAAAATTGTCGTGTTCATCATTTTTTTGAGACAAAATTCATCATCTGTGATATTTTAAGCTCAAAATAAGTAATATTTGTTTCAAATCAGATTAATTAAACTTGAAATCAGTTAAAAACTTCAATTTTTTTTTTTTTTAGAGAAAACCTTATTCCAATCAATTTAAATTATTTTTGAAAATATTAAATTAAATGTATTTACTCGAAATTAAAACTAAAATAAAAGCTTCAAGAAAAATTTATAATTTTTAAAAATCAATTTTAAAAATTAGATATCGTTCTTCTTTG
>OZ038520.1:4378341-4390841 GCA_964036315.1 Acanthosepion esculentum
ACATTATTAATCATTACCATTCTCGTATATATCACTTAATGGGAGACAATGATATATGAATTTTTATATACCAGAAGAATAATGGGAAAATTAAGTGATGCGTTTCGGACTTTAGGAATTTATCTGACTAAAAAAGTGATGTTTCGCTTATTGTTGTGAGACCGATACTTTCCTACATCATGGACTCTCCCAGTCCTATATTATTATGTGAATGGTAGTATCATGGGAGGAGTAGCACCAGTAATGCGCAGCCGCGTACGATAGCAATATCGGACACCACTGGATAGTAAGCTCTGCTTACTCTTACACTATTCTTTGTAACTTTTCTGTATCTTTCTTACCTCTAACCTGTGTTCCGTGTTTTACTTCCGTGGCCCCTACTTCGGGTCCACATCACTTATGCACTTACATTGCAGCCATAAGGGTAAAAGACACTGACATTTTTTACAACTGTTTTGGGTATACGGTAATTAGAAATATTAGATGTTTCCATAAAAGGAAATATTTGGAATTCATTGACCAAGCAGACAGTACCTGTTTCCGGTTGAAATTTATAAAATATTTTATTTGAAAAACTTTATTACGAAAATAGATTTATCGAGATAAAAACTCATATCGCTTTGTCCAGTAATGATTCCAGTAGTGGAATTTGTAGAGGCATTTACATATAAATTTCATCTATCTATCTATCTATCTATCTATCTATCTATCTATCTATCTATCTATCTATCTATCTATCTATCTATCTATCTCAGTCCTTTTCATATCTATCTATGTATCTATGTATCTATGTATCTATCTATCTATCTATCTATCTATCTATCTATCTATCTATCTATCTATCTATCTATATATCTATCTATCTATCTATCTATCTATCTATCTATCTATCGCATTCTGTTCATATCGTTCTCATTCTGTTCATATCCATGCCAGTTTGTTCACATGTGCATATCTCATTCTGTTCATATCTATTACAGTCTGTTCATATCTATCTATCTATCTATCTATCTATCTATCTATCTATCTATCTATCTATCTATCTATCTATCTATCTATCTATCTCAGTCTGTTCATATCTATCTATCTATCTATCTATCTATCTATCTATCTATCTATCTATCTATCTATCTGTTCATATCTATCTATCTCAGTCTGTTCATATCTATCTATCTATCTATCTATCTATCTATCTATCTATCTATCTATCTATCTATCTATCTATCTCCTTAAATCTCGCTTTTTCTTTCTTTGTCTCTGCCTTATTCTGTTCATATGCAGGTATCTTTGTACTTGTGTATGTAGGAACCATTGTATGTATCACTAAATGAATTAATTTTTTGTTTTTTTCCTGTCTGTTTTTCATCATCTATTAATCTGTCAATGAAATTTAGATAAAGAAATGTAAATAGAAATGAAATACATTTCAGTATATAGAATAAACAAAAATGTAAATGTATGATAATCATGGAAGAAATAATATGAAAAGATAACTTAATCTATATACATATATACTTACGTATATACATATATATCATACATACATATATACATATACATATATATATATATATATATATATATATATATATATAGTCTTAAAGTGTGCTATATTTATGGGATAAAGTGCTCAATATCAGAGATAGAGCGTGTGTAAATATAAAAGTGAATATAGAAGTCAACATTTAGAGGCGACAGTCTGTTTCATGCTAGATGCAATCGTCGTGGCTTGACGATTGCATCTAGCATGAAACAGACTGTCGCCTCTAAGTGTTGACTTCTATGTTCACTTATATATATATATATATATATATATATATATATATATATATATATATATATATATATATATATATATATATATATATATATTTTTATATTGCTTGGGTTAATAAATCAGTTCCTGATGTAATATAACAGATCTATTAAATCATTATTAATAGACATATATATGATCTCTCACTGGTAACATGACTCAAAGTTTCATACACATCGCAATCTTAAAGATAGAATACATTGATTTTTGAATAAATTTTTAACATACATACATTTAAAAAAAATTCATTTAAATTTTCCATATTATTTTATTTTGAACATAAAAGGATATGGCTGAGTTTGTCAATTTCAGTTTTTAAACAAATTCTATGAAATTTTACAAAAAAAACTAGCCATCTTCCTTTATATTTAATATAAAATTATATTCAGAACTTTAAATAAAAATTAATATATTTTTAATTTAATGTAAATTAATTTCTTGTTTTATTTTTTGTATATAAAAAGTAAGAATCCCGTCTATTTTAAATGCAACATATACTTTTAAAATAAAATACTATAACCACATATAACATGCACTGCACCAACATTGTGTTGTCCAGATACTATTTTATTAAAATTTAAATTAATTTAATGGTCAGTCTATACCCAGTCTTTGTTTGTTTCTATCTATCTATCTATCTATCTATCTATCTATCTATCTATCTATCTATCTCAGTCTTTATTTCTATCTATCTATCTATCTATCTATCTATCTATCTCAGTCTTTGTTTCTATCTATCTATCTATCTATCTATCTATCTATCTATCTATCTATCTATCTATCTCAGTCTTTGTTTCTATCTATCTATCTATCTATCTATCTATCTATCTATCTATCTATCTATCTATCTACCTATCTATCTATCTATCTATCTATCTATCTATCTATCTATCTCAGTCTTTATTTCTATCTATCTATCTATCTATCTATCTATCTATCTATCTATCTATCTATCTATCTATCTCAGTCTGTTCATTTCTATCTATCTATCTATCTATCTATCTATCTATCTATCTATCTATCTATCTCAGTCTGTTCATTTCTATTTATCTATCTATCTATCTATCTATCTATCTATCTATCTATCTATCTATCTATCTATCTATCTCAGTCTTTATTTCAATCTATCTATCTATCTATCTATCTATCTATCTATCTATCTATCTCAGTCTTTGTTTCTATCTATCTATCTATCTATCTATCTATCTATCTATCTATCTATCTATCTATCTATCTCAGTCTTTGTTTATATCTATCTATCTATCTATCTATCTATCTATCTATCTATCTATCTATCTATCTATCTATCTATCTATCTCAGTCTTTGTTTCTATCTATCTATCTATCTATCTATCTATCTATCTATCTCAGTCTTTGTTTATATCTATCTATCTATCTATCTATCTATCTATCTATCTATCTATCTATCTCAGTCTTTGTTTATATCTATCTATCTATCTATCTATCTATCTATCTATCTATCTATCTATCTATCTATCTATCTATCTAGGACACACACCCTCACACACACTCACACATACATATATATATATATATATATATATATATATATATATATATATATATATATATATAAAGAACTAACACAACTTTAGGAAGAAGAAAGCAGGATTCAAGAGAATAGAAAGTAGAAAAGAAAAGACTAAGAATAAAGAAATAACAGACAAGAAAGAAAGAAGGATAGAAAGAAAAAGTTTGAAAGAATTATAGAAAAAGAAGGAAGAAAAGGACAAAAAGAAGTTGAAAGTGTAAACGCACCACAAAATAAATTTAAAACAAAAAAAATTGAAAACACAATTAAAGTCAAAGACTGAAAGATGGAAAAACAATGAAAAAAAAGAAAAATACATATCAAAAAGTGGGAAAATAAAGAAAAGAAAGAAAAGTGTATAAAATGGACAGGATAAAAAGAAAAAGTAGAAAAATAAGAAAAATTATATACAAAAGAACATGAGGAAAAGTAATGAAAGAAAGAGAAGATAAAAGAAAACGAAGTAATCAAGGAAGGGAAATATCAGGTGAATATAAATTAAAAGAATGAAATTACATTAAAAAAAAGAAAGAAAGACACTATGCCAGGACAGATTAATGTATCTCTTACAAGAGGCCGTGGTCAGTTTTAAAACCTAGGCAGAGGACAAGTTTTCAAATGCAAATTTTCAAGGCAGCCTAAACCTTATTTTTATTACTGACTCAACAAAATTCTTCCTTTTATTTCATTTGGTTTTTATTAGATTATGTTTAGTTATAATCTGTCATGTCTACTCAGTGGTCAAACCCTCTGAGGATTGCATATAATGTCTAATATGGATAACTCTTCTGATGTATTTGTATTTAATCTGTAATGTGGCTAAACCCTTTGATGGGTTGCATATAATCTGTAACGTGGCTAACACACACGATGCATTGTATATAATCTGTAATGTGGTTAACCCCCGTGATAGATTGCATATAACCTGTAATATGGCTAACATATGTGATGATTTCATATAATCTGTAATGTGGCTAACCCCTATGACGGATTGAATATCATCTGTAATATGCATAACCCTTGCAGATTGCATATAATCTGTAACGTGGTTAACTCCTGTGATAAATGCCCAGTGATGATGTGGTTGTGTTGGATTGCATATAATTTTTAATATGGATAATCCCTGTAATGGATTACATATAATCTGTAATGTTGCTAACTAGTCTGATATTTGCATATAATCTGTAATGTGACTAACATGTGTGATAGATTGCACATAGTCTGTAACGTGGTTGACTCTTCTGCATGATTGAACATAATCTGTAATATGACTAATCACTGTGATGGATTGCACATAATCTGTGATGAGACTAACTCCTCTAATGATTTCACATAATGTGTAATGTGACTAACCTTTGTGATGGAAATGTACATAATCTGTAATATGGCTAACTCCTCTGTTGATTACAAATAATATGTAATGTGGCTAAATGCTTTGATGGAAAGCCTACAATCTGTAATGTGTCTAACTTCTATGATGATTGCATATAATCTCTAACTCATTATTTGATGTTTTCTGTAATGTGGCTAAATCCTCTGATGGATTGCATATAATCTGTAATATGACTAACTATTATAATCTGTAATATAGTTAAATGCTCTGATGGAAAGCATATAATCTTTAATGAGGCTAACTTCTTTGATGACTGCATATAATCTGTAATGTGACTAACTTCCTTGATGGATTGTATATAATCTGTAATATGACTAACCATATCTCTGCTAAACCCTTTTCTGCCATTCATTTACTAAGTTTTGGTAGGCAGGTTGTGTGTTGTTTTTTCTCTGTCTCTCTAGCATTCAATATATCCTGTGAGTATCTAATTTTTCAAGCTCTCATTAAATGCCCTAGAAATTTCAACTGTTTTTTCCCTTGTTAAATTTAAGCAAACCTTTTCTTTCCATTTTCTTGAAAACTTCCCCATTGCTCACATGTTCGGTCCCTAGTATTCTCAACATCCTTCTGTAGAACCACATTACTGTTGCTTCAAATTTCTTGTCCAGCATTGTCCAGCATCCACTGCCATACAGGAGGACTGATATTACGTACCTGTTCAGTAATTTTTTCTTTGTTTGTAACGAAATTATCCCATATCTTAATACTTTGCTTAGCTTTTGGGAGGTATCTTTTGCTATCCTAATACAACTGATTCTAGTGTTCATTATAGACAAAGAAAAATGAGCTTCACTGCTATGTAATATCAATCTTCATACATGTCTGTAAATGTTAGATGATTTACTCATAGATAAAGAAGAGACTTGTTGCAACTGATATGTGGTTCCACAGAAGGCTGTTGAGAATACCATAGACGGAGCATGTGAGCAACGACGAATTTTTAAAGAAAATGAAAGCAAAAGTGACACATACGGAGAATCAGAAAGAGACAATTTCTAGGATACATAATGAGGAAAGAGGACTTGGAGAATTTGACACTCACAGGACATACTGAAGGCAAGAGGAGCATAGGAAAACAGCAAGTAACCTACCTAACGAGCTTGCATAAATGTTTGGCAGAACAGGGATTGGGAGACAGGAAAAAGGTAAACATTGCTAAGAGCTGAAAAGTTGCAGTACATAGAATAATATAGGGATATATTGTAAATGATTTACTGTTGATTTGCATTGCAAATTATTTTAATTGAAAGATGCACGGAGTATTATTTTACTATAGAAAGGAGCTGTTATTTATTTTACCATAACGATGTATTGTAAATTATTCATTTAATAGCTGTATGTTTCTAAAGAACTAATGGATATATTTTTACTCTGACATTTTTATTATTTCAAACATTATTATTGTACAATTTTTATTTGAAATAGATGCACCATTTTTAATTATTAAAGTGTGTATTATGTCCATTCGTTTGATCTCTGCATGGAATGCATTTTCCTTACTAAGATTTCTCGAATGAACATACCGATGGTTGTAATGCACACTGTTTAATAAATAAAAATATGGCGTCTATTTCAAATACGAAGTGTCTACTATAACAACGTCTGAAATAATATTTGTATATGCAATCTATATAATGAGTGGGATATAATTGAAAACTGTCTATATTTTTGAGATGAGGTATTATGTACACCATTTACATTATTCGGACTATTGTCCTCATCTTTGTTGCCATATTTATTACAACGTTTCGGCCTTTCAGTATCTGTCTATTTTTCTGAGATGAGGTATTATGTACACTATTTACATTATTCGGACTATTGTCCTCATCTTTGTCGCCATATTTATTACAACGTTTCGACTCTTCGGTATCTGCCTATATTTCCGAGATGAGGTATTATGTACACTATTTACATTATTCGGACTATTGTCCTCATCTTTGTTGCCATATTTATTACAACGTTTCGGCCTTTCAGTATCTGTCTATTTTTCTGAGATGAGGTATTATGTACACTATTTATATTATTCGGACTATTGTCCTCATCTTTGTTGCCATATTTATTACAACGTTTCGGCCTTTCAGTATCTGTCTATTTTTCTGAGATGAGGTATTATGTACACTATTTACATTATTCGGACTATTGTTATCATCTTTGTCGCCATATTTATTACAACGTTTCGACTCTTCAGTATCTGCCTATATTTCTGAGATGAGGTATTATGTACACTATTTACATTATTCAGAATATTGTCCTCATCTTTGTCGCCGTATTTATTACAACGTTTCAGCCCTTCAGTATCTGTCTATATTTCTGAGATGAGGTTTTATGTACATTATTTACATTATTCGGACTATTGTCCTCATCTTTGTCGCCATATTTATTACAACGTTTCGGCCCTTCAGTATCTGTCTATATTTCTGAGATGAGGTATTATGTACAGGTATTGAACTCACACTCTTTGGGTCCTGTCACTGGATCTAAAGCTTTTATCCACTGTGCCATGTGTCCTTGAAATAGTGTGAGTTCAATACCTGGTTAAAGCGGTGGAGAAAGAGAGGGAATTAAGCAGGAGATAACTGATAACTGACATCCATTAGACATGGCACGTAGAACTAGAACAGACTACCCCAGTGAGCGAAATAAAGGGTTCAGTTCGACATTCCGACTAACTGAAGAAGGCCGGAGCGTACAACGGCTGAAACGTTGTAATAAATATGGCGACAAAGATGAGGACAATAGTCCGAATAATGTAAACAATGTACATAATACCTCATCTCAGAAACATAGACAGATACTGAAAGGCCGAAACGTTGTAATAAATATGGTGACAAAGAGGAGGACAATAGTCCGAATAATTTAAATAGTGTACATAATACCTCATCTCAGAAAAATAGACAGATACTGAAAGGCCGAAACGTTGTAATAAATATGGTGACAAAGAGGAGGACAATAGTCCGAATAATTTAAATAGTGTAACTGAAAACTATATAAAAATGAATTCAGGAAAGTGACTAATATATTTCGAAGATAGAGTGACAGTAAATTCGTGCATCAGCGGAAAATGAAACCATAAATTATGTTATATTAAAGCACAGTTTCCATTTAAACTCAATATAAATATAATGGAGGAGGTATGGTGGAGTAATGGATAGTCGCTCGGATTGAGGGACCGGAGAGCAGAGTTCGAATTCCAGTCAAATCCATTACATTCACTTACGTACTAATACCCTTGAGGAAGTTATGAATCCTCTTCTTCTGCCCCCAGTTATTAGTAAATAGCAGGGCAGACCGGGTTCTATTATGATGGCTGATGCTTATTAAGTTTGCACATATTTCTGGTATTAAGGAAAATATATGGTGTATTTTGTGCTTTTTTAAACTAAATTTGCGGTAATCAATTTGAATGTTCTGCATTAAAAATGAATCTAAGAAATGGATTGCCAATGTTCTGGGACGAATACATGGGTACGATGAAAACGAATCGCAAATAATTTCATTACAGAATGCAGCGAAAACCAGGAAGAAAGGGATTTTCAATGGTCAGGAGTTAATGCAACCATCACTGATAGAATGGGTCTATTATATGCATAATGCAAAGCCACTGAAACCCAGGAAGAAAAGAATTGTTAATGGTCGGGAATTAATGCGACCATCACTAATATGTTTAATTTAAATTAATTTTTAATCATTTTACTGTAGAAATAAATTGAAAATAATGATAAGTGAGAAATATATTAGGACTGATTTTACTAGAGAAATGCAACGACATGTTTGAATTACAAATATTCATTAATAAATTTGTACGTCTTTAAAAGAATAAAATTGAACATATTGTTCCCGGTGATCTGTAAATATTTTTTCCTTATATTATTATATGCGACATATGTCTGGATACATTGTTCTTTTTTCCGCTTCACGACTTCATGAAGCACATTTCAAGAAACCTTTTGTCTTTGACATGTTGTCTTGAAAGAAATCGATGGATGGATATGATGGAAGAAAAGTGTAAATTAAAAATGAGAAGCGTAAAGATAATGAAATAAATGTGTACTATGATGCAGAGATGTGTAAGAAAAGTGATTTTGCTATTACGAACATAAAAGTGTATAACATGCCAAAACGCGAGTGTTTTCTAGAGATGAGTTACATAAGGCCATGTAACTGCCAGTTAATAGAAAGAAACAGAATGAAAGGAAATAAATTAAATAATTGTTATGAGGTCATTATTGTCTTGAAAATCTGTATTCGAAACCTTGTCCACTGTCTAGATTCTAACACTGGGCACGACAAAAATACATAGCTGTTTAAACTACCAAGTAGTCTCATAGTATAACCAAATATACATTTTACTTTTTAATGTAATTTCTTTCTTTTAACTTTATATTCACCTGATTTTCCTCTCTCTCTCTCTCTATCTCTCTCTCTATCTATCTATCTAGCTAGATAGATAGATAGATATCTATTGTTCTGATATCCTCTTCCTTTCTTCCTCTTTTTCTCCACTTATTTTTATCTAGGTTTCCTTCTTTATTTTTATTTCTTTTACTTTTTTTGATCTGTCCTTTTCCTTCTTTGTTTCATTCGATTTCTTTCTGTTTTTCTTTCTGTTATTTTATCTTTTGTATCGTCTTTTTCCTTGGGCATAGTTCTTTCTTTCTTTCTTTCTACCATTACTTTCGTTTTTCTTCCTCCTTCTATTATTTACACATTCTTTCTTTCTTTCTTTCTTTCTTTCTTTCTTTCTTTCATTCTACCATTACTTTCGTTTATTCCTCCTTCCATTATTTACACATTCTTTCTTTCTTTCTTTCTTTCTTTCTTTTTTCTTTCTTTCTTTCTTTCTACCATTACTTTCGTTTTTCTTCCTCCTTCCATTATTTACACATTCTTTCTTTCTTTCTTTCTTTCTATCATTACTTTCGTTTTTCTTCCTCCTTCTATTATTTACACATTCTTTCTTTCTTTCTTTCTTTCTTTCGTTTTTCTTGCTCCTTCTATTATTTACACATTCTTTCTTTCTTTCTTTCTTTCTTTCTTTCTTTCTTTCTACCATTACTTTCGTTTATTCCTCCTTCCATTATTTACACATTCTTTCTTTCTTTCTTTCTTTCTTTCTTTCTTTCTTTCTTTCTTTCTTTCTTTCTTTCTTTCTTTCTTTCTTTCTTTCTTTCTACCATTACTTTCGTTTTTCTTCCTCCTTCCATTATTTACACATTCTTTCTTTCTTTCTTTTTTCTTTCTTTCTTTCTTTCTTTCTTTCTTTCTTTCTTTCTACCATTACTTTCGTTTTCCTTGCTCCTTCCCTTATTTACACATTCTTTCTTTCTTTCTTTCTTTCTTTCTTTCTACCATTACTTTCGTTTTTCTTCCTCCTTCCATTATTTACACATTCTTTCTTTCTTTCTTTCTTTCTTTCTTTCTTTCTTTCTTTCTTTCTTTCTTTCTTTCTTTCTTTCTTTCTTTCTACCATTACTTTCGTTTTTCTTCCTCCTTCCATTATTTACACATTCTTTCTTTCTTTCTTTCTTTCTACCATTACTTTCGTTTTTCTTCCTCCTTCCATTATTTACACATTCTTTCTTTCTTTCTTTCTTTCTTTCTACCATTACTTTCGTTTTTCTTCCGCCTTCCATTATTTACACATTATTTCTTTCTTTCTTTCTTTCTTTTTTCTTTCTTTCTTTCTTTCTTTCTTTCTTTCTTTCTTTCTTTCTTTCTTTCTTTCTACCATTACTTTCGTTTTTCTTCCTCCTTCTATTATTTACACTTTCTTTCTTTCTTTCTTTCTTCACTTACGTTCGTTTTATTTCCTTCTGGTATTACTTTCACTTTTTTTCTTTTAAGATATTTTTCTTTTTATTTATTTTTTTGTATGTTCATTATCTTCCATTTATTTTAAAGCTTTTGCTTCCTAATTTTTTTTCTTGTAACACATATTTTTTCTTTATTTTTCTGTCTCTATTTTACGATCATATTATTCGACCATTTTGTCAAGACTCTGGAACCTCCTCACCGAATCTATTTCTCTGTCATTTTTACTCTTTGGCATTGTCTGCTTTCCAGTCTCCCCACGATTGCTGTCTGTGTCTCTGTCTCTCTGTGAGACACTGTTGTTACCCTACCCATCCCTTTCCTGTGGAATAGGTCGCTTAACCCCTACAGGTAGACCTCTGATGCTCACTGGCACTGTATTATGCATCGATTGTGGACAGCCTGAAAGCATTGGAACTCTCCTCCTCTAATTGATCGTGAAATACACCAGGTTCCCTTTAAATTCATAGTTTTGACATCTGGGTACGACCTTTGACACAGTCCAGAATCAAGGGCCATTTCCTAATCAGAATGAATGAGACTGGCTCCGTCTACGAGGAAACCTATTTCTAACAACCGTGTATAATTTAGCAATGAGGTAAACTGCTCAACCGTGAACTGAATTCTTGACACGCGCCAGTCACAGCCACGCCCATTTGCCTAGACTGGATGGCATCTTGCTGTCCTGGTGATCAGGATTGTGAAAGTGAAAGTAAACAGGACAGAAGAGGGAAGGAGCAGATAAAAAAAGAAAAAAATTAAAAGAGAAACAAGGCAAGTTTGTTAGGAACAGAGAGAGAGAGAGAGAGAGAGAGAGAGAGAGAGAGAGAGAGTGTGAGAGAGAGAGGGGGTGGGTGGGAGTGAGAGAGAGAGAGACAGACAGGGAGAGAGAGAGAGAGAGACCACAAAAAATAAAAGGGAAACAAAAATAATGAAGAGACTAAGAAAAATAAAAAATACACAAAAAGAAGAAAAAGAGCATAAAAAGTGAATAAAGAAATAAAATATAAAAAAAAGAGAAAACAGAAACAAAAAACTTTAAATTAATGAAAGAAAATAAAAAAGAAAGATGAAAGGCGAAAGAATGAAAAATAGAAAGAAATGAAAAACAAAAAGAATAAACACAGATTAAAGCATAAAAAAATGAAGAAATGAAAAAATTACTATCATCGGAAGTAAAGAAAGAAAATAAGAATGAAAAAGAAAAAGAGAAAAAGAAAAAATTAATATAGAAAGGGAGGGAATATAGAAAAAGCTAACTTTCGGTAATTCTTTTATACGTTTGTAAATTAAAAAAAGAAGTGAAAAAAAATCAAGACATAAAAGAAACTGTAATGAAAAAACTGAAGTCGAATAACTATGACAGCAAAAGAAAGGACTTGGACATCATCATCAATATAAACAACAAAAAAGAATTAATAATACTAACACTAATAGTAATAATAATGATATGGCATATTGAAAATTTATCTCTGAATTTCCAAGGCGAAGTCCTATTAACATTATGCAATGTTCATTAAACCTGGTTTAATCGTTTTTGTTTTTATCAGTTTAAGAAGTCTCCCACCCATCAAGACGCGTCATTACCCCCATTGGCAGCTATGAAACCGAATCTACCCGATTGTGTTAAAGGAGCAATAAACCTACAAAAGTGTTGATCAGTCTTGTTTTATTTAATCTTGCTGGGCGTCTAGCCACCCTCCTCACCAAAAGAATTGCTGGGTGTGGGAACCGGTGGAGTCATCCAAAGACTCGACCATGCGGCAGGAAGTTCTACGCTATATGGCACTAGTAACATTCGTAAAATAACCAGATATAAAATGTATATGTAAGTGTAGGTAATAACCAAGTTTAATTCAGCATGGTATAAGGTCAAGATATTGTAATATTCAGTGAGGATCAAAGAAGCAAAGCTATGATGGTCA